>JABUQX010104210.1:2500-51702 GCA_015478945.1 Trachelipus rathkii
CCTTTGTCCCTTAAATCAACGTCTTAAGTTGATATATACTCCACCTTTCATTATTCATCTTTTTCATACAAATTTAACATCAATTACTGAATATGGGAACTGCTAAGATAGATATATGGTTTATAGCTGATATAAAAATGTTTTATAGTAATCTAAATGAAGCTAAAGAAGATTTGGATGTTTTTTAATTGTTCTCAAAACAGGTATTTTCCATCGGTATATCTGTTCAATTTATTTATTCTTAAAGCTTTAAACTCAATCAAAATCAACCCGGCACGCGACAAAAAAACACCTTTGTTGTGGTTGCCACATTTCTTTTGGTTATTGTCATCCTCGTCATCTTTTCTAGGAGTTGAGTTTCTTGTTTATATTTTTTATTTTCAGAGCAAAAATGCTTTAAAAACTATTCTAGAAGCGTTCTCTACAATTATTATTGTGCATCATCCATCAAATTAAAAAACCGAAAAAAACAAATTGCTTGCTTTATATATGAAATATCTTCTTTTAGCATCATCTAATCGAGTTATATAGTTATATAATGCGTAGATTCTCATCACCTGTCCTCGTCTAAAGGCGATAGAATTTTTGGAAAATTTCTGAATAGTCATATATTCAACACTGATACTCCTTACTTAAAACATTCCCATCCCATTTTCACATACTCTTATTAACATTCTCCATCCCATTGTATGTATACATCATATTTTTTTAATTCTCTTTTAATTATTTATTCTCTTGAGCATTCTTTTATGAAAGGTAATGAGACTTTTATTCTGTAAAATCATATTCTATCCTTTTGTAACTTTATTGTTTCCTATTAAATTGATATCTTACTGCAATTCTTTTTTAAAAAAAAACGACCTGTTTCGTTTTGTCTTAATCATATACCTTCATCCTCAATTTATATATAATATCAACTGCGGGACCGTTGTATATTTAATAAGTCATAGAATGCATTATTTCCTCCATCCTACTCCAGCACCAAGTGCCAGAAGGCGTGTTAGCCCAAAAGAATTAAGATCGAACTCTAGTGAGAAAATAAGTGTCTATTTTTTATCTATGAGAGTACTGAAAATATCATCTTACCTTAAACACAGTTGAACTTTATAGATTCGCGCTGAGGAATGCATGACGCGAGTGATGCAATAAAATGCCTATGATAACAGGCTTGAGACATGCATATACTTACATTCTATCCCTTAACATCTGTGAATCACTAGGTGTGCCACCAAGGTCACATTGTTAGTACGTCTTTTCCATCAGCTAATTCCTCGAAAGTTACGAATTTCAACAATAAGTCTCTTAAGACATCGAAGAAAAACTTCTTCTCCACAAATCTATCTTGATCCATCGAGAGTGGATGATTCTTTATGGAAAAGTTCAATCGAGAACGACGTGAAGAAATTGCACGAGTATAATAACTGAATAGTGATTCAACATCTCAACAGCAACAGATGCTACAGAACTCACATAGTAATTTGGCAAATTTGCTGACATCCGAGAGCGCGAGAACTTTCCTATATAGGTAATACACTAGTCCGTTCTATTCATGTTTGCCTGAGATTTATTAGAGGATTGACGGTGGTTTTTCTGTAACACCTGAGTACATTGACTCTCCAGAATGTAGCATCACCAGCTCTGCATAGTCTACCATACATATATCACCCCATGACAGTGTCTATACTATCGAACATTCTTCTCTAATTGAATATTAGGAGTTCACTATAGAGTATGTCTTATACCCAGTTGTTCACCAAATATGTACTAGCCAAATTCAAGGTCACCTATAATCATTTATTTTAACCATTACCAGAAATGTAACGGAAATTAAACAGTTTGAGGTGAGCGAGTATGACAAATTAATCACGGCTTAAGCTAAATTCTAAAGATAACATCTTAAAGTAATATTCTCTATTATGTATTGTTGAAAAACACGTCTATCATATACTGTAAGATATTATGCTCTCTTCGGAGAGACTTGGTATATTTCTATCCACGAGCTAATCACTATAATGGTGGTAATACAACCAAATCATGGCCAAATTTACAGAGTTTGTGTGAGGACTCGGAGATCTAGTTTGCCTATGCAGGAGTCTTATATATTGCAGAGCGCTTATATATTGTTATCTATAGATGAGACCAAACGCTTATTCAGTCCACAACTGCGCTGCGCAATAAACCTATTTTCAAATTTACTGGATGCTGTATCTCTATGTATTCGTAAAGTTAAATGGAGATCATTTACTCATGATTATCTCACGATATTATCTCTTTTGAAATGATACAGCATTAAATATCCAATCAAGAGGAATTTGAGACTAAAATTGCTATAAAATCCTTTTACCCACAACCTCTGATAGGATTTACTCTACAAAGTATCTTCTCCAAAAATCTGCTGACATATGTAATGTTTGCAATTTCTCTGATGGCTTCAATAGTTTAGTTTTAAACTAGGGACTTACGAAGATTTGTTCGCTGACAGCAACGGAATATATAAAATTTAATTTAATCCTCTGCTGCACTCTACACCTTAAATCATAAACTGACACAGTATGCAATGGACTTTAATGGTTCAAATAAGACTTTTTTTCTAGATGTTCAGAAAAGAAATTTTCTGGGTGAGGGAAGCAGCCATGTGGCCTACTTCCCTGGCCTGGAAACTACTCGCCCGTAAGGATTACCGCGCCTCATCTCTAAATTCTATACAATATTCGGTCTTAGAGGTAGTCAGTTTTGAGTATCATGTGATAATGAGTCAATACACGCATATTACGTCGTAGAATTATTGAGATGAATATATATACGAAGGTACTCTACATATTAGGATGTTATACGTTACCTTTTTTATCGGATTTAATTATTTATGGTATCAACCATAAATCTTTATTTCTCCTTTTAGAAAAAACAATCTAGTCATTGTTTCTTAATTCAAACTTCAGACCAACTTACATAAAACAGTTATAATATTTTATAATATGCCTACGATTCTCACCATGTCATTAGATCTTATTACAGCTTGTAATATATACAATTACATATATATAGCTATATCATTATACTATATATCCATATAAACTATTATGTACCGTAGACACATTCATTCTTTGGGTAGTCGTGTTAGTAACAAAGTTGAATCTTACTTGAATATAGAAGTACAACATTCAGATTCTCTGGTGTATTTGGAACATCCTCAATATATAATATAATACGAGATTGCGTGAGACAGCAGTATAACGAAATAAATATAATCCTTAATAATTCCAATGTTGTTGTGGATGAAGGAGAATAGTGAAATGCCTTAGAAAGAAAGAAGAGTGACGAGGTGTATTTCGCCTGTAATGATAAACTTTAGACTTACTGTTGATAAATTGGATATACCGACTCTTAGGACTTATCTCAATCACTTATATATCTCCTCAGCTGAGGATGTTTCGATTAACAATTGAGTGATCACACTTAGGATTAAATCTCCGTTAAAGCCTCAGTAAGATATCAAATAGAAACATGTTGTTAATTTATTTCCTTGACTACATCTGCATTTAGAGTTATATATTTAGTATTTAAATAGTAATCATTTATTTACTCATTCTCTTTATTTAAATATAATCATAGTATTATTAAATATGTTAAGTATAACCTAATTATATTGTTTATTTCCTATTAAATACTGTACTACCTATCAGTTATCGGTATAATATTATTATGGTGAGTGTATATACTAGATAATTATATATTAATCATTATACATGATATTAATAAACTTTTAGATACACGTTTCTGCACAAACCAGTTTGTCACAAATAAATTAATATTTGATGAGTTTAGGATATTTATAATACTAACCTATTAACACGAGTATTCAATTAGTAGTTCTGCACTTTATATGTTTATTAAATGCTTAGTTATATTTAATACATATAATAAAAACTATTTGTTTATATTATCTTATATTCCCTATAAGCTTTTAATCCATAAAAGAACTTATTTATTTAATTACTAATAGAGAATAGATAAACTGAAATCAATAAGTTCATAATATAGATTCATAATTATATGAATCATTATATATAACATATGGAATTAAGGAGTAGTAAATAAAATTAAAAAAGAAAGGCATAAGTATTTTATTTATATACTGATTTAATACCTGATCTCGAAATATCACTGCTTTATTTATATAAGATGTAAGTTAAACTATAATATCACAAATATATATTTATAATTTAGAAATAATTAATGACTATTTGTAATAATCAACTATAGATCAATATTAGGATCATTATATGATATTCATAATACTAGATCAATAGATCTCAATATAGAAGGCATAGAGAATGACGTGGTTTTATTTGATTACTGATATTTATTATCTACCTTATGATTTAACTTATAAGCTTATAATTATAAGCTTATATTAAATGCAAATTTTTTATAAATAGATTATTATAAAATATATAACAAAATAAGTAATTATCAATTTGAAGTAATATATTGATTATATATAATTATATACAAAATATGACATTGAATCATAATAGTATCTTACAAATTAAGTATCATATAGAGCAAGCCTGCTTAATTACCATGCTTCAATGAGCATAGTTTGAATATTTTATGAAAGAAGCCATTATTACTTGATTATATTATCTACTATAGAAAAAATGTATTTACAAACTATTTTACTAGTAATAATTATGTAGTAAGGTTAAATAATATGATTAAACATATATATCTTATAATAAGTAATCATATAGTCACATATATTTTTATTTTACGTATTATATTAATAAATCACCATTAGATAAATAAGTATTATAATAATATTTATTGTGAGTAATCATAAAACAGAAAAAATGTTTTATTCATATGAAAAAAAAACAATAAAACTAAAAATAAAATAAGTTTAATAAATACTAGTTAATAAAATTAAAACCACTATATTTAAATTAAAATATAAAATAATATATAACTAAATAATTAATATAATAAATAATATAAATTTAGAAACTATTATCATATATAATTTATTTATAAGCGTAAATTGATATATATATATAATATATATTAAACTATTCAACATCAGAAACCCTTTAAGAAATCTACCGGTGTTGCCAAGTAGTCGGTACATATATTGACTTTGTTATATATTATAATAATTATACATATATATTATTTATAATATATATATATATATATATTTATATATTATATTATTATATTATATATATATATAATATTATATATATAATATATATTTATATATTAAATATTATATAATATAATATATAATATTAAATTATATATATATATATAATACTATAATTAGTATATATATAATTAATATTATATTATTAATAATATATATTATATATTATATATACTATAATATATTATATTTTATATATATTATATATATTAATATATAATCATTTATATATTATCTTTATATATATAAATTATATATCTATAGAAACACAAAACTCCAAGTATTAGTTTAAGTAATTATAGTATAGTATTATAGTTATATAAAGTTTATTATAGTATTAGTAATTAGTAATATAATATTCTATAATAATTAATCTAAATAAATATGCGTGACTTGTACAGTTGCTAATGGCCCTCAATATTATATGATATATTATTGTATGTTTATTCTTACCACTTATCATTTATGCTAGTATATAGTGTTTATTTTGTAACTTGTATCCTTTTGTTATTTGTAATATATTATATTGTCATTAAGAACATTCACATATATAATAGATATTTACTAGCACTGGATATATTTTATTATACTTAATCCTATATTTCATATCATCAACCACCCCTCGTCTTCCCAAAGACTGGAGGGTAAGGTGTGTATGCATGCACTGGAAACAGAAACGTTGTAGTAGAGAAATATGACGAAAGTCGAAAAGTAAGCCCAGCCTTACAGCCTTATATCCGTTCTAGTGAGAACTCGTCAGTCAGAATAATCCACCCTAGAGCTTCACGGAAGCCGTGACGGTCACTTCTTTTGGCATGCTTCTCGATCAAAATGTAGGGTTACATCCCTTGGCGCAGGGTGGGCCACTAGAACAATCCTCCTCACATATATCTTCGCTCCATTTCCTTTCAATTAATGCACCTTTCTTCTCGCTATGGCCAAACTCACATTTTTCTCTCCTTCAGGCATTCCTTTACTACCATTCCACTGTTTTTCTCGGTCTCCCACTGCTCGATTTCCCGGCGGAGCACTCACCACATATCATTATTTGCTTAATACCATATCGCTTATCCCTTTCCCCGTGACCAAACCAATCTCAACGTACTTTTATTTTAATTCTCTCATTTTACCCCTTTCTTCAAACACCACACAACTCTCTAATCATTCAGTTATATTTAATCAATTCTTCCCCCTTCTTTTTACCCTTAAACCAATAACTCTAAATGTCCATCCATAGATTGTACTTTAGTCTTATCCTCATTATTCCAGACCATGGATACATCACTACTAATATATTAACACAGGTAACCACATACTTTAGTAATATACATGGGCATATATATATATATATATCTATATTATAGTATATTATATATATTATGTGGATATTATATTATATATATATATATATATATATATATTATATATATAATATATATATATAGGTATACGATATATGATCATTATATATATACTAGTTATTATATATATTATATATAGCATATGTATATATATATGTATATATATTATTATATTAGATATTTGTCATATTTATTAATATATATTTTATATATATAAATGCGTTGTATATTTATATATAATTATATTTTTATTATATTAGTATATATATATATATATATATATATAATATATTAATTATTATGATGATCAATATATATATATATATATATACTAAAGCTTATATATAAGGACAATGATTAATTAACTCCTATATATATGGATATATATATATTTTATATATATATATATATTAGTATATAGTATATAGTATATTATGGTTTAGAATAATTTTGCAGATGGTTGGAGTCGTGGAGTCTGGTAATTTTCAAAAGAGTGGAATTGGAGTTGAAGTCGGAGTCGGAGTCGGATCGGAGTCGGAGTCGGAGTCGGAGTCCGGTTGGACAACTTACTCAAATCCGGAATCAGAATCGGATAGAAATGTTTGGAGAGTGGATTGTCGGTGATCAAAGATTTTGAAAACGTGCTCCACATACGTGTTTTGGAAGAGCAACCAGAATGCTCATAATTTAGAGATGCGACCGTTGATGTCACCGCATCTGCTAAACAACATATTCAGAAATGGGTGTTTTGGAGTATTTAGCTATTGGAGACATGTGTAGGAGTGTTCCACTTGAGAAGTATCACCTATTTGTAATGTGGTTTGTACGTGTCAATATTGGGATCAATATTGGAATCCATTGATTGCGAAAGTTTCCTAACTTGCTGGAGAATTTTTTCAATGAGCCATTAGTTTGGGTTAATTTTGAAAGACTGGGACCAGTCTGAGTTAGGATAGAGGTCTCTAAGGTTTCTTTCCTTGCTGCCAGGGTGATGCAGAAAGCTTGAGCGTTTGCGGTGCTTATGTTGAATGGTTTCCCATTTCACCTCTCTCAGAAGCGCATGAAACATCAGAAGGAAGAGTGGGTCGTCCACATCAAGCACGTTTTGGAAACTATCAAATCCATTTTTCCGGAAGGGGCATAGAATCTTTAGGAAGTGTCGTGATAGAAAACTCGGAGAAGAAGAGTTGTAGGAGGATTCGGAAGAGGGTACAACAATCCTGCAAGCTAACAGAAGGTTGGCTAGTGGATTGTTTGACGGCCTATGTCTTTTCTGTCCAGTCATTCAAGACATTAAGACATTAAGAATATAAGACAGTAAGAAAGCCATGGGCCTGTTCACCCACTAACTCATCATGTCTCATCTTGCCTATATCTCACAAATTGCACCCCTAGGCTTGTCATAATTACTTCATGTAACTAAAAATCCACCAATTGGCTTAGTCAAAATTTATGTTTATTATATATATATTATATATTATATTAATATAGTTATATATATATATATATATATATATATATATATTATAGTGAATATATATATATTATAGTATTTATTATATATATGTATTATATATATATTATATATATAATAGTATTATATATACTATTATTTATATATATAGTATATATTATTATATATGATTCATATATATATACTGTATTATAATTATATTATTATTATATATATAGTATATTATTTATATATTATATTTATATAATTGTTCGATATATTTTGTTATTTATTTTAAATATCACTATTTTTAATCGTAAAAAAATATATTTGTATTATTAAATATATTTATATAATATAATATTTTTGTATACTCTTATTAGTATATTTATTAGAGATGGATAGTATATATTATTATATTTATATATTGTGTATAGATAAGTATATTATATTTATATTAGAATATGATTATTTATTATTTTATTAGTATTATTATTGTTTATATTAGGTTCTCATTATGGGCTCAATGTATCCAAATCCATCTCACAGCATGCATTTAATACACTAAGATGTATGGTCATACATTGCATTTGTGCTAACATTAATAAGACTGTAATCTAAAAGAGCCTCGGGCCAGTGGTTGGCTTTCGTCTAACTATAGTGTATATGAACCCACCTCATATACGTATCAACCTTTTTAGAATGTTGCAATCGAGTCACACTTTACAACCACCCTCCTGTGGCAGACCATTCCCAAAATCTAAATCTGGCTCAGTTCTGATATGGTACTGCTTTCTTCTTAATTTTTTGATTAATCGGCCCTGGTTCGCCCTGTCCATTTGCTTCTACTACTGAAAAACTTTATTTGTCTCTGTACTTCATCATAGATGTTAAATATCTTTTCTTGTAGCACTTGTATCAGTCCCCTCTGAGAAATCGTCTTTCTACAGAAAACATGTCCTAACTCTTCAGTCCTCTTGTGCTCATAACTCTTACCCTAAACCCAAGAAATCATACACCTTGTTGCCACATGGACAATTAAACAGAAAATACTCTGTTGGCACTCTGTTCTACAGTATCTAATCTTTCTTTAAATTAAGGGGACCAAACTATATGTCAGGACCAATATCTATTACTTTGGCCTAACATAGCTATTAGAGTTAATGGAGCAGGTGTTAGTTTGAGAATCTTCCTTTGCTCTTTAGAGAGCACATTGCGTTTATTGTATCGCCCGTCAGCAACTTATTACGCTTTATTTCTAGCTTTTTTTGTCTCCAGAATAGACATTAACTGGCGAGGTCTCTTCCCTGAATTACATTTTACATCCTTCGCAAATATTCAACCAATTAAGTGACGATCATGAGTGGTTTCAGCGCACTTCCAATTTTGGCTTCTGATATCCTTGGGTCTACTCTTGGTTAACTTTAGTTCAGAGACGAAGCAATACGAAACTGCTGACTGCAGATATCTAAACGGAATTCTCATGCTCGTGATAGCTATTTGGATTGATGTCGCTTGGATATGTAGACTTAGGGTAGAGTAATTGAATTCGTGGAAATTGCTGAAACTTTGTAATTTGATGTGCACGTATCATTATATTTTTTTTTCCCAAAGTATATTATTTGTAAGTATATCTCCTTGAAGTAGTGCGAGTAAGAAAGGGACCGTTACTGTCTCATTAAACCGTACCAGTAGTCGAGTGTTAAAAGGTATAGAACAACAGAAAATCGTTTTTACTATCATTTCAGCAAATTTACTATCCCCTTGAATAAGTTTTTTCAATTACTCTATTTTTTTTTAATTATCCTATTACTTCACATTCTTAAGCCGATATTTGAAAAACCGTCATTAAATTCTTTGTACTCTTCTCTTCTTTTCTACTTCTCCCTGTGTGTTTGCCGCTTAGATGGTGTTTTAATAAAGATGCCGCTTCTTCCTTTCCGAAAATATTTCGGCGATCTCTGCAACAGTGATGCATTGAGAGTCATTGGAACATTTCGAGATCCCAAATTCAATTGGATGTTATGGATGCCAGTGACGGAGTTGGTTCATCTTAGTTGATTTCTCGTTATGGTTATACTACTCACACGTGTGTCAATGTCTATTTCAATGTTGTTAGATCTAGATTTGTGTCCTTCATTATTTGGCTACGGACTGTACGATTGACTGTATATAATGGTCAACTTATTCTAGTCAACTTTAAACACAAATGTTTCCCAAATTTTATAACAAGTTGCATTACGCCTAGCGTGTCTGTTAAGATGATAATTTAAGGAAAGCAATGTCGTTGCGATATCTTATTTTTATTTTCAAATACTGCAAAAACAATTTATCGTTTGGAAAATATTTTTTGTTTAATATTCGTAAATTGCAAATGTTATTGAGTGTGGAGCGCGAGGTTCTCATTGGTCACTCTTATATATTATATTTATTTAAACTATATATTATTTTACGGTATTATTTTTAGTTATAGTAGTTATATATATATATATTATATATATATGTATTATTTATATTCTATTATATGATCTAAGTTATGTAATCGTAGGATATAGTGTAGAGGTTATTTCATAGATTTATACATAATAAGTATAATATATAATAATGTAGAGTATATGATTATTACTTTTATACTATTATAAGAATTATTATCATTATAGTGAGGTATTATTCGACTCTATATATATCTTTATATATATATATATATATGAGTTATATATCTATTTATATAGTATATATATATAGTTTTATATATATATATAGCATTATAAATCATAAGCAATATTATAGTATATATATAAGAGTACCTATAATAGGATATTATTTATAATAATTATAATAGTATTTATTATATACTATGTTTACTTACGGGTATATATATTCATATGATAATTTATTATATATATACATTAATAATTTAGTAGGTATATATATAATAATTAATCGAAATAACTTATGTTGATTTGAGTTCACGTATATAGTATATATATCTCTATATAACTATTTTGAGAGATATATATATATTCATATTTTTATTATATTTATGATAATATATTATATTATATTAGATATTTAACTATAATATCCTATTTATTATATAGAGTTATTATATATATATATTTATGGATTATTATTTATATATATTATTATGATTTAATAAGTACTATATTAGTTATTATTATTGTGTGGTATATATTTATAGTTAATTCGATTCCTTAAATAATACTGAGTACTATACAATATATAGTTATGAAACTTATAGTAGTTTGAGTGAGGGGTCGTATTACTATATATATATATATATATGTAGTATATTGAGTATTATATATATTATAATACTGTATTTATATTATATATCATATATATTATATAATATATATAGGTAATGTCTAGAACGGGTGGGGAACCTTTTAAAATGGCGTGCAATTGTCTAACATGATGGATAACTCTCCTACATCTCGAATTGTCAAAGTATATATTATAAAATATATATATATATATTATATAGGGTACTATATATATATATTATAATTTTGTGTTACTATAATTATAATAATAATATTTATTTATCTATTATATATTATATATATATATTATATATTAGTATTATATATTTTGGTTGATTTATATATATAGGTATATGTTTAGGGATATAAATATATATATATATACTATATATATTATATTATGGTAGCAGTGGAGTTTATTTTTATATATACTATATATATATTTAATGTTGATATATTGGTATATATATATATATTTTAGATGTATATATTTCTATATATCTATTATTTATTAGTTGTTGTTTTTCTCTTTCCGACAAAATTCTAAGTCAAAGAAGAAAAAAAGTAATATAACATATATTAAGTTATTTCCATAATATTAATTAAAATATTAATTGTTATATTGTCAAACAGGTTCGGCGCGGCATAAATATTAAGCTCGGCGGCTCCATAATTGGCCCGCGTGCATGAAGGTTCGCCCACCCCTTGGGTGGCCTTAAAACGTGTGTCGCACTAACGAAAACGATATCTAATCATGTTTTGGAGGAGAGTATAAAGTGAAGGATTCAATTTTTGGAAAAAATAACGCAAAAACAGTCTTATTGCTTCTCATGAAAAAGGTTAAGGATTGAGTTTTAGTCTTCAGGTTATATATGTTTCACTTTTCAATCACTTTTGGATAAATATATTAACGAATGTGTCCAATTTTGATTTCCTTTAAATGGTGAACTTATGTAACTAAAGTTTTGAGGTAGAGACTTTTCAGTTGTGGGATGTCTGTGTGGTGTTTAGGGAAGGCCACAACTCATATCACAAAAACTACAATTAACGCTACAAGAAGAAGGAATACATTGCTGGCAATGCTGGTCCAATTTTAGGGCGGAAAATTAAAAAAAAAAAAAGAAAAAAAAAAAAGACAGAAAATCAAAAAACCAAAATAATTATATCACCGAACTTTCGGAAATAATAGAGCGAACATGGTATATACTATTTAGATCCTGGTTAATTATATATTAGATAGGAAAATGTAAAAAAGAGAAAAAAAAAAAAAATCATGTTTAGTTAATTATTTGTAATATGATTAGAGAGGCCTGTTGTTTAGAGACCTTTTATTGTTACTCGTTAAAAAAAATAGACTTTCTATTAAATTTTGCCTTTTTTTTTTTTTTACTAACGAATACCCCAGGGGTATAACCGCAACGATGGCAGGAGTCGGGGTCTCTCGGTTTCTTAACGCGGAACTACGGGGTAAGCGTATGATAAGAACTTCATCCCCCTCGGGTGAGGGTGCTTTTTCCGGTTAACGGTTCTTATGCTTATTAGACCGCTCTTTGTGTATTTGGGTGTCGCGGGGGGTCCTCCGCCTCGCTCTCGCACTATTAAGGGTATAGAAAAGCGGTCGCGCCCCTGTGTTCCTTCTCGTTCGGCTCGAGCCCTTCTATTCATTGCCTGTGTAATACCTTCCAAATAATATTTATATATATACTATTAGTATTATCATATAATAAGTAACTATATTGAATATATTAGTTGATATTAGAGATATCGGGTTTTAATATATATTGTATATTATATGTAATATATATATTTATATACTTTATATTATTATATATCTACTATGGTGAGGTTTGCTCCTAGCTACCTAGAGAAAAATGAGTCAATAATTTAATTTTTATTATTTATTTTTTTTTTTACATTTTTCTATAACATAAAATCTTACACGGAATTCCAAAAATAGTTTTCCCTTTTCGCTGTATGCTATTGTAGGTTATCTTTTAAGACTATGCGACTCGAAGAATACGTCTTTTGTGTTTTAAACCTATATTATTTACCATAGGTATATATTATATAGGGTTATATATTATATATATATATATATAGTATATATAACATACTAAGATTATATTAGGTTAGTAATATTTCATCACAGTTATGAAATATATAAGATTATATCTATTTTTTTTATTATACTATATATTGTTTAATTATGTATCTATCTTTATTTTTATTATATAGTTTATAAGTATG
Organism: Trachelipus rathkii; assembly: GCA_015478945.1. Lineage (NCBI taxonomy): Eukaryota > Metazoa > Arthropoda > Malacostraca > Isopoda > Trachelipodidae > Trachelipus > Trachelipus rathkii. The sequence goes on from JABUQX010104210.1 coordinate 16,055, forward strand.
ACTAAGTTAAATATTTATTTGAAGGTTAATAGTTATTAATATATAAGGCTTAGTTTTAGGACATTCAATTTAATTTAATTTTTTTCAACAATATTACTTTTCAAAGATTTTTATGTTTGTTTTATTTAACAAAAATCAACTCATCATAATAATTGTCGACAACATTATCTTTTAGTGCTCTCATTTAGCGTGGATTACTCGTTTGTGACGCCATATGCGTTCTAGATCTTTCAACGCGATGAATAATATATAATATATATAGGTATATATGATTATAATTGTAGGTATATATATATATATATTACATACATATATATGCTACATATACATAAAAGAAAGTACATGATGTAAGTTTAATGGGCTCTTTTTCTATATACGTACACTTGATGCAAATATATATGAATGATTATAATATATATATATTTTATAGTTATTTTAATTATTTAATAGCTTATGCGATAATTCATTAGTTATCTTTGACAAAATTTTCTTTGAAAAATTTTTAATGGGTTAATAATGTAAATTTAAAAAGAAATTTTTTTGTTTATAAGATTTATCCCTCCTTTGTTTACTTACGGTAAGCTGACCAAGGGTACGGTCGTACGGTACCGGATCTGTAGATCCGAAAGATTTCGGAATTAACCGGATCCGGAGCCGAAGCCGAAGCCGGAGCCGGAGCCGGACTCCGAACGACCAAAAATGAAAATAATACTTGGTTTTCATTAATATTACTATTTATTTTTATTTGTTTATTTATTTTTTTATTTATTTATTTATTATTATATTTATTTTTATTATTATTATTATTATTATTATTATTATTATTATTATTATTATTATTATTATTATTATTATTATTATTATTATTATTATTATTATTATTATTACTTCCACTCTACCATTTTAAAATTCTTATTATTATTTATCATAGTTATTTATCAATTTTCCCTCCACTCTACCATTTTAAAATTCTTCAACTCCAGCTTTCGCTATAATTCCAGACCTCTTTATTTTGCAATAAACAAAAAAAGTTTCCTCGGATTCCGACTCCCGACTCTCTGACTCCCCACTCTCAGCCCAACTCTGCATTCCTGACCGGGAGTCTGAGTCGGAATTTCTCGAAGAATGAGTCAGGAGTCGTTGTTGGAGTTCTAATCGAAATTCTTGCCACGCTATAGTCGAGACTCAGAGTCAGAGTCAGAGTCAAAGTCAGAGTCAGAGTCAGAGTCAGAGTCAGAGTCAGAGTCAGAGTCAGAGTCAGAGTCAGAGTCAGAGTTGGAATTTGTCAGACAGAAAGTTGGGAGTCGGTATTGGAAGTCTGAAAAAATCTGACTCTTGGAGCTCAAAAAAAAATAATTCTAATTTTTTTTCCTTTTTCATAATAATATTTTATTCAGATTAAACTGAATATCTCTAGAGCCTAGAATCAAAATGATTTTGTTAATGAACTATGTTCCAAAATAAGTTATGTGACATAAATGCGGGGTGGTGTCAGTTGCAGATCCAGATTGTTCAATTAACTGCGCTCTTCCCGCTTGTTTAATTTAATCTATAATTTAGTTGAATTTTCCACGAACTACCTACCTACCTCCAGGTGACCCTACCTCCAGGTGACCCTACCTCCATGTCACCCAATCTATGTCAATCGTTTTCCTTCTTTCCACACTTATGCCCTTCTTTAATAATATTTGTTGTACTTCATCAAACCACCTCCATCTGAGTTTTCCTTTTCCTTTTTCACCTTTTCACCTTTTAGCCATTCTCTCATCATTCGTTCTAAGCACATGTCCATACCAACCACTTCCACACACCTACTAAATCCACTAATATCTCGTACGCCTTTCATTTACAAAACCTCAATTTTTTCCTACCTCCACCTCCACTACTATACAGAACTGTATTAAAAAAAATATCATTTTCACCTAAATTAAATTACCTTTTTCCATATTTCTCTACGACTTCTTAGCACCCTCTCTCTTTCCTCAATAGTGCGATCAATCCCTTCTTTCATCAATCCCAAAGCCCAAACATCTTCTTCTCTACAATACCTAATGACTGTTGTTTCCACAACACTTTATGCCATGCCTTTGCTTTCGCAATCCAGCCATGGCTGCTCTGTCTTCTTATGTTTTCCAGTTCTATATATACTATATCTGACCTTAATACCAAGAACTTTAGTATAATAGTTAATATAAGTATATATAATATATCTATATATAGTAGGGGGTTTTAGAGTAGGTATGGTATAAGTGATACTCTATATTATAGTATAGGTTATAGATTATAGATCTAAGGTGCAAGGTCATTTTTGCATATTATATATAGTGTGTATAATATATCTATATAGTTAATATATATATGTATATATAATTATATGATAATAGAAGCCTATTTATTTTAGTACATTATTATATATATATATATATTATATATAGCTGAATATAATTATATTATAGTATAATATGATAACTCATGATATATTACTTTTTTATAATTGATGTTGATGTGATATTTATATGTATTAGGTTTGTGTAGTATTATTCTAATTTATTTAACTTCTTGCTAGTTTATTCTTTTATTAAAGTTCTTGGCTTATATTTTTTATTATATATATATATACAATATTCGAATGTTGTTATTATATTTATTTTTTATCATAATATTTATTTATATTGTTATATTAATATGTTATATGTTTAAGGGTTATTATTGTGAATAATATTTATTATTATTTGTGTGATATATATTGTGACAGATTATTTTATAGTATATATAGTGGTTGGTGGGTAGTATATTAGGTTGGTGGGATGGTTGGCGGGAGCATATTTGTATTTAGTTTTATAATCTAGCCGTTTTGTTTTGCAACATTCGCGAGGTAAAATTAAATCGTAATGAAAGCGCAAGCCTTATTATCCGTGAGTTTATTATATTTTGGGAGAAAGCTAGAATACCATCAAAATCATTACCTAACTGTGTGACAAAGCTATTTATTGAACCTCTACGGAAGCAGTTACAAAAAAAATGCAAACAAAAGTAAAGATGCTTTTAAGCAACGGGAAGATAATTCCAAAACGATTTGGACAATATATTTGGCATTGCCCACACTGATTCCTTTAAAATAATGAAAATAGAGGAGGATAAAATCTTGCAATGAGAGAGGGAACCACGACGACAGGGTTGCCTGGTGGGTATAGACGAAAAACTAGCAGAAAAAGAAAAAAGGGTGATAAAAAGGAAAATCATAGCAGAGAAGAGACTTCTTAAACATATGTCGTCATCTGGCCCATCAATTTCATCATCGTCACCGGAATTATTTTATCAGGAACATGGCGATACCTCTTGTACATCTGATAAAAATCAGGCAGACTTTCTACCGACTTCATCTAAAACAACACAGTCTGAAACCACTACAAAGCGAGGAAGAAAGGACATCATTACCCCATAATTAGTAGCAGCCTTAGATAGATGCTAGTTAAGCGTAAGAGACTCCCTTTATATTCTTCAAGCTACGACGGAAGCACTTGGATTTAGTCTCGATAATTTTCCAATCAACAAGTCTTCTATTCAACGAATTCGAACGCAGACAAGGAAAGAAAGAGCAGAAGTTATATTGGGCAGATTTTCAAAGCAATGTATCGGAAGTCGTGACAGTTCAAATTATTATCTGCGTTAAACGTAAGAAGATTCGAAGAAAAACGACTACCCATCATAATTACATTTGAAAATAGAGAGCAACTTCATGCGATACCAAAACTAAACAGCTCTTCTTGTACATAGAAAACTGAAGCAGTTCGAGAATTCACTGGACTGGGACTTAGAAATAAAGTATTGATAATGTGCTGCGACACATGGTTTCTAATATAGGGTCACTGAAGGGTGCTTAATTTTTAAAGAAAACCAGAGGAGCGGTACTTTTTTTTCGTGTCGACAGCATGTTTATAAGTTGTATGAAAGCGTAATTGAAAACAAAATACACCAAGTGATAAGTTGTATTGCTTTCTTTAAACATTTTAAGGATAATTAAAAACATTCCCCGAATGTACTATTCAAGGGGGGGACTCTAATCAGGATGTTCGAAGGAAGGCAAAATTGAAGTGATTGTTATGCTTTGACTGAAATTAAAACCTATCGTGAGGTACGACTACCGTGAACTTATTGAGTTATCTCTCATATTTTTGGGGGGAGATGATGGCAAAAAACTGAAAATAAGGCCTCCAGGTACAAAGCGTATTATGTAGATGGGATGTCAAGGGCCATTGGTCTACGGCAAAGCGTATTAAGGTATTTTCAACCGAATTAAGTAGTATGTCACAATTTGGGGATGTCTGCTTAGTTGATGGTGACTGTTATCCTTGGCTTCAATGCAAGTTTGGTCGTTAAAGTGCCTTATCAAGATTTTAGTTAGAGCGTTGAAGCAGAAGAATAGTAACACAACAATTTGCTGCCTTAAAAAAAGTCTTGGCCAACATTTGTAAAGATTTGGTCTGAGGAAGTAGTTATTCTATCTCATGATGACAAAGTTGATATCAAAACAAAAAATAGATATGGTAACCAACTTAAAACATCTAAAGTTCAAAGGATTCCAATAAAAGATATGTGCCAACGAAAGAAGAACTGACAAGTTCATTGTATGGTAAGTAAGTTTTAATATTTCCTTGTTTTTAATTTGAACTTGTTCTTTATTTAGTTTGTTTATATTCATATTTATTATTCTTATTTTAGAAATTTTATTTATATATCTTTTCATTTTTCTAGAAAAAAACTTGGATGCGTTCGTATCAGTCAGGAGCAAGAATCTGTTTCCTCGCTTGAAAATAAGCGATAGTTTTTTTGATGAGAGTCCTTCAACGTGGGTGGAAAAACAATGCCTCCTTTCCAGAAGTCAAAGGTACAGTACTTTCTCTAAAAGCGGTTAATGATACAGCTGAAAGAGCGGTCAAATTAATGCAGGACTTTAATGGGCTAATAACTGCGAAGGAAGAGCAAAAACAATTCATTCTACAATGTGTTCAAGAACATAGGAAATTGTACCGAGACTGTTATAGATCAACAAATAAATATTGAATATTTCTTGGCTCTAAGAATATCCGGGTTAGAGATTTGTGAGCAACAACATCAAATAAATTATCCAATGTGTCTCTCAAATGTAGCACGTTTTTTGGTTTCCGCTTCAGACGCTTTTAACCACTTTCGTGTCCATTTTTCTAGAGATATAACGTCTTATAAAGTTTGTGTATCTGCACGTTTTGTGAGAATGCTAGCCTTCTTTAAAAAATGAGACTTTTTTCGCGACCTAGTACTTTGAAAGCCTAATTTACAGGTAAATTGAAGAACAAGTACTTGCGTACCAGCCAGATTGAAGGTGGTTGGCTTCCATACTGAAGTAAAGATGTTTCTGAGAATTTGAAGGTAGTCTTCACGCAAATCGGTCACGGCGGCGGTCCAACACCACAAAAACACATTATTATTATTATTATTACGATGGCGATGGCGATGATGATGATGGCGATGATGATGTGACATTATTATTATTATTATTATTATTATTATTATTATTATTATTATTATTATTTTTATTATTATTATTATTATTATTATTATTAGAATAAATTATTATTATTATTATTATTATTTTAAACACCGTGTCCCGCATGGATGCAGGGTGGTGTCAATCGCAGAATGTTAATTTGGTACTCCTGTGATTGTTCATGGGAAGAGTAAAATAGCAGAAGGGGGTTCCCAGCCCCAAGAGCCTTGCGAATATAATATTCATATTGACCAACTGTATCGAAACCTCCACTTTTAGACCAGAAATTATTCATAGCAGCTTTATTTACAAGTATAAAATTATATTTTTATTCATTTATTTCAAAAAGAATTGATACGATGTTTTGCCGCTCCTCAAATAAATTATTTTGGATACCGCTTTATTTGTCTATTTAATATCATTAAAATTTCCAAAAGAACTGAATTAAAAATTATGTTTATTATTATTATTATTATTATTATTATTATTATTATTATTATTATTATGATGATGATAATGATATGTATGATGATGATGATGATGGCGTATGATGATATTATTATTATTATTATTATTATTACTATTATTAGCAGAGGGTCGTTACGCTACGATCTGAGGGTGGAGATTTAGTGTGGATAATTAGTAGGTATGGGAGGTGAAGACAAAGCAGGAGTGAGAGGAAGAAGGAAAAAGAATGGGAGAGTACAGAGAAGAGAACAAGAAGGGTATGTCCGCTTTCAATGGGGAGGAGTGGTTGAAATAAGAGCCAGGGTAGAGAATGAATTCATGGTATAAGGTGTAAAGGAAGGAATGTGAAATGCCCTGTGTGGGATTTTGTAGTTGGGGAAAGCTTTCTGAAAGCATATGTGATACTAGTGGAAGAGTTAGAAAGAAGCAAAGGATGAAGACATTGTGGATGAGAAAAGTGAGAAAAAGTAAAACAGAGAAGAGATCGTTATGATAGAATACTTGAATTTTTTTATATAAAGAGAAAGTAGATGAAACAATGAGAGAATATGTGAAAGTTAGATAGGGTTGAAAAATGTAAAATTGTTGGAAAGGTTGACTTGGGAGATGATATAGTCAAAGTACATGCTAGAGGTAAGGATGGGGCAACTAGAGTTATGGTCTGGCTTTTTGTAAGTGTGGGGAGTCTGCTATATCCGCACATGCTTTGCTGTATAATGTCTGGGTGGGAAAGGGCAACTGTGGAGTAAGGGAAGGTTAAAGTTGAAAGTGTAGGCCAAAATGCAGCAGTGAGAACCCACATGAAGGAGTAAGGAATAAGAAGGACAGATTTGGCAGAGGACAGAACGTGAATAGGTCAGTTATGTTTATCAATAATGTCCTGGAAAGATTTGGTGAACAGCTGAGTGGTGAAAGAGAAGGTGCAGGGCGATAGAGGTAGGATGTTTGGTTGAGCGAATTTATGCCCGTGGTCTTGGAAAAGTGGGATAGTTGTTAAAGGAATGATGAAACGAAAGCGAGGTAACAAGGTATTCTGAAAATGAGGAGAAAGGAGAAACGAAGATTGTCGCGAGGGGGTGAACATAGCAGAGTTACGCAAGATATATGGCCTGTTACGCGAAAAGCTGAATTCGGCAGATATAGGACGACAGAAACAAGAGCGAAATGGCGATGCCATTACATTACCATGGCGATGTGATGGCGATATTACGATGATGATGACAATTATTATTATTAGGAGTATGATATTATTATTATTATTATTACATTAATATGTACATTATTATTATTATTATTATTGTATTAATATAATCATCTACCAAATGTAAAAGGTGGCACGGTACACCAAAGATACGTACACAACGTACTGCATCGAAGACTCGAATACAACTGATATGTTGCCTGAAGTCATAGTTTTAAATAGCAACCCAACGTCAATTGTGATACCCTTTTTCGAGCTAAAAATGTTTGGGCCTCTTCTGGCAATTTTTCTTGAGTCAGTTTAAGATAATTGTAAGTCTCTCCACTCTGACACATTAAACAATGTAAGTCTTTACTGTATTGTGTTCCAAAATACAAAAAAGGTTTCTGGCCATTGAATAAAAGAATTTCTTTCATGGGAAAAAGATTAACAAAGGCCAGAAAACTGTGAATGAATGAGGGTTGGCCCGGTTGTTTCATATTTTCTAATTTATTTAAAATTTGTTGTCCGGCTTGGTCATTTGTTGGCAAGTTATATCTTTGTCGATTTTAATCATTTCTGCCATGCATATTTTCTTAGATGTAATTGTTTATCTCATGGCCGTCAAACAAAAGAAAAGAATATGGAAACAAGGAATCACCTGGTCACTTTTTTTAATAATTATTCAATCCAGGTACCATTTGTAAATTCTACGTGATACAGGTAAAAACAGTTGTGAAGTTCGAGGTATTAATTAATCTATTAATTTTTTAATCTTAGACCTTTATTTCTGGCAAATGTGTGGGAATTAACTGATCTGATAGAGGTGAAAGAATCCGGTTGTTCCTCAGGGTTCTGTTCTTACATTTCTTTTATTATTATTTTACTTTGTCGTTAATCATCTTCTCTCACTACTTGCATCAATAATAAATCTATTCCACAATATGCACGAATGACTTCGACCCTTCAGTTCGTCCAAAACTCATTTCAATTATTCGCTTCCCTCTTTTACTTCTAGAATTGCCTCACGTCTTTAATCTTCCCGATTCTATTCTCTCTGATCTGGACAGAATTTCCGATTGGGGCGTCTCAACCTTGTGAAAATTCAATTCTTTAACAAAACTCCAACTTCTACAAATCCCCTCTCTAAAACCCTTCTAAACTTTCCTTATCTCTTTCGATGGTTCCTCTCGGTTCTCTCATCCTCAGGTGACAATATAAACTAGTCCTTGCAGGCTATTAAAACGAATTATAACAATAAAAAAAATGTCATTTGAAACCTCTCACTCACAAGGAGTTGCTAAGTTGTCCGCCTCAAAGAAACTGATAAGATTCTGTGTTAGACTGCTAGAGATTATTTTTTCCTCTTCTGCAGTTACTCAGCATATACAAGTTTCAATACCACGTTTTTATGGATTATTCTCATAACTGGGGGCCTGGTTATCACGGGTTTTGGAACATGTCGAGTCACCAAAAGAGCCAAAAGGTGTTGTATAAACTGTACGTCTATTTTCACTTATCACTTTACCGTCTATCTTTGCGAGAGAATCTTAGAGGAGTACTGCCATTGGTACTTATCTAACTTATCTATATTAGGCATATTAGAACAAGCGGCAGGATATTTCCGACGCGGGAATTACCACTCGCGTACCACACCTTTACGAACGTCCTCGTAGCACAAGTGTTGCTGTGTCTGCGCACCGAGTGGTTTTCTAATAAGCTGTAGATATTGTAACGCCAGGCCGTAGTTCGCTGCAGGTTGCTTCCTTCTTTCCAAGCCACATCTGTTCGTGGAATTCTCTTCCATCTTTGTGTTTCCTGTCTGAATTTAATCTCCTTCACTTTAAAGCCTGGGTCTTTTGATACATCTGCGTTAATTTACGCTAGCGGATTGAAAATTTTAGGTGCAAAACGCCCCTCATGGCAATAGGGCCTTGCCTAGTGAGTAGGGTGTGTAGCAAGCTTTAAATATACTATGTATATATAATATATATATACTTATATATATAAAAAGATATATAATATATATAAGTAATTAATATATATAATATATATATTATATATATGTCAGCATCCCAAAGCTGCATCATGTAACTCGAGAACGCAGCACCTAACAAAAAAGCACGTTTTAGTAAATTTCAGAATCACTGAAAACAATGCATCAGGGTGCAGTATATTTTTTCTTCTTGCATTCTATTTATTGGAATAGCAAAAAACAATTTTTATATGTAAAATTACCTCTGCTCGAGCCGACGGGGGAAGAGGGGGGACGAAGTCCTCCGTCGTCCATTGGGGCAGAGTGACCCAACTTCCTGCATCTTTACGGTTCCTAAGAAATCCTTTAGTTAAAAAAATGTTTCTGAGAAGAATAGAAAATCCGAGAAAAGAATATGAACTAAGAATATCTTAAATAAGATAAAATCTGACGAAGTATTAATATCATTTTCATGTCATTTTAAGGTCTTCGCCTGCCCGAGTGGACGACGGAAGACGTCTCCCCCCTCTGTCCCTGTGGGCGAGCCCCTAAAGTAGAGGTGTAAAATTTTTTTTTAACAATTCCGCACGAATAATGCAAGAAAAAAAAAAAAAAAAACAAAAAAAAAAAAAAAAAAACCTTCCTTGAAAATTTATTCTTCCGGTGATTCCAAATATATAATTTGTTTATTATTAGGTATCATTGCAGTATTCGAGTGACATTTTTTTATCTGTAGACAATCTGTGCTTTATGATAGAGGGGAAGAATAATATATATATATATTAACGTAATATATATATATATCATTATATATATTTATAAATAATTATATATTATAATTACTTTATATATATAATATAATGTTTATAATATATTTGTGCTTCTGAATATTTTTATTTAAAATATGAATTATTAGGATCACATTGTGTATAGAACCAATATGATATTAAATTAAAATTTTAGCTTGACAAAGTAGATAGTTATAGAGATAGATAGTCGTTAAGAGTTAAAGATATAGGATTAAATTACTATACTTTTTCTTTTATCTCGTATATATCATGGTATTACTATATTATAGGTATTGTCTTGTCTCTTACGAATTTTAGCTGTATTCAGATAATTATGTGAGTGTTTTACAAGTGATTTATTTATATAGTATATGTGATGTGTGTAAAACTGTAAACGCTGTTTACGCTATTTGAACTTTTATTTTGGATTGTATGTGATTGATATTGATATTTTGTAGTACAACGTGATCATAAGGCTTTTACTACATCTGAATTATAGTTATCTATTGGTTATATTAATTCTTAGTATACTATGAATAGTATATATTTATAATATTTATGACATATCATTATTATTATAGTATTACTAGAAGTAGGTAGTATGTTAGGTTTTTTGTATATACATTTACTATAATATATTATATATATTATCATTAATTTATTGTAGTAATACTATATATTTTAATAATTAGATATATATATTTACTTGGTTCTTTTATATGTTTTAGTAGTATATTACTATACTTATATATATATTTATACTAGTAATGATATATTAAAATTTATACTAATATATATACTACTTCATAAACTCTAATGTTAGTAGTTATATTATTATGTTAAAAAGTGTCCCAAAAAATAAAAAAACAATTCCGACATTTAAGACTCTTATCCTCTCAATGTGTGAGGTAGTTTTGTTAAGCTTTTTCTCTTGCAGAATTTAGAAAGTAAATAAGATAAATTAATTTTAACATGCCAAGCTGCGCATGAAATGAGACGCAGGATCTCTCCTACAAATGTAGTGTGTTGTGTGTTGATGACAACTCAGGATATCATCAAGTTATGTCCAGACGTTGTTCGGTTCACATTTATTGTTTGTAGTGTTCCACGGACCTCTTGTAGATTCCTAAACATGTTTTCAGTCTACTTAAGTTCACAGTAAACAAACATATTTGGCGTTTTTCTGTACAGTTCGCTTAAAAAATCCTTTACAGCCCTGCGCACGTTTAGACCCGTCAATGCTGGCAGATGTATTAGTCGCGCCTGCTTCTTTTATACTCTTAGAGCCGAATTTAATAACAAAATAATAAATAGCTCGTAATGATCCCGATTCCACAATTACCAATATTGTTATGATTCGAATACTATTATGATATATATATTATGAGACCGTATAGTTGGTCGTAACAAATACCTACTGGAAGAAATACAGAGATACTCCTCGTTTGTCTCTGAAACTTTCTGATATCGTGTAGCCTGCATTATTCTAGATGCTATCGACAATTAATCACATTATTCAGTAACGGAAGTAACTCTCATAACTGAGTACCAGTATATAATATTCAAATAGAAACAGACAAATATTTGAAAGTTGCATAGTTTTTTGTTGATTTTGTTGTGGCGATCTTATCAATAATTGACTTTTTGTATTTGAATACATTTATTTGCTTAATGGGAATAGACGGTACTTGGAGAAAGATTCAAAATGTGATAGAGAATATCCCGAATTCTATATTCCTATAAATGTCTCAAGAGAGTAGTGAAATGTGACACATATATAATAGTTTAAAGAGTATAGATCAAACTTTATAATGAAGTCTTTATAATGACAATTGTCCGACATCTGATGGTGGTTGGCGAAACATACTACTATAAGTACTCAATAAGGACACACAAGAAGTCAACTGTAACGTCTCGATTATCTTTAGAAGCGCTTGATAAAATTCATCCCGAATACCTAAAGATAGATATAATAGTTCTATAGTTATTTATATGCTAAAAGAATAGTAATTATAGTGTACTAATAATATGATTTCAACTCTATATCTATATATTATACTAACTATTATTAACTTAGGCTACATCCGAATACCAAAGAGTTGATGAAATATTAATAAACGGTAGAACAAAAAAATTTATTAACACCCTTCTCGTGCGTGTGCACAAAGTGCTATCGGATCCTTAATGATGCTTGTAAGAAGCGTGAGAAGAATTAGTATATCGTAAGAGTAGACCTAGCATGTTATTAATGAAGTTATCTGGACACTCTTCATGGGTTGCTGTGCAACCAAATATAGAATTTATCTTATGACGATTAGCACATTAAACGATAAGCTCTAGAGAAAACATGTGCTCTCATAGCATATAGGACAGATATTCAGTGTACACTCTTTAATCCATAGATACGATGTGCATGATATCTTCTTTGAGCTTCTTTATTATAACATATAACTCTCTCTGAGAGCCTGTTCACTCGGCTGTCACATATTCACTTGAGATAAGTATGGTTTATTATTATTGTCAGCACTCTAGCAAATGAATGTAATAGTGGGCAATTGTTAGCCCCTGAATTATGCCTATCTCTAAAGTTCATTTCGTATAGAGGCTCAAATTCTCATAAGTTTTGAGAACAAAACTTTATTGTAATGGATAATCTGTGTTAGCATAATGTCAATTACTCGTGATAGTTGAATGTGCTGTAAATAGTTAGGGAACTTGGATAGATCTCACTATTATAAATGTGGTATGTTTTGAACATACAAAGTAATACTGAGAATAAATCTGTGATAATATTGTACAAAGTTTTGATAAGTAAGGTCTACCTTAAGCCTATTGCATGGCTGTCATTGGACACACATTAATAATATATATAGATTATTTTTTGTGATTTAAACGTAACGCATAAAAATACTAACTAAAAATTTATTATATCATGTACCCTTTTTTTTATGGGAATCAATATTATAGAATCTGTATAGCTTTATTGATTATTTTTTTACATTATATATATTTATATAATAATTATTAAATAGTTAAATAAATTAACAAATGTTTAGATAATTCAAAAATTTTTAATATTATACTAGTAATATTTTTTGTAGATAGCTTAACTTTTAAAAATCAATCTAGTTTATTGCCAGAATATTTAGAATAAATATATATTATCTCAATACTATCGAATATATAAATAACAATAAATATAAGTGTATTTTCATTATATGTATTTGTAAAAATTTAAATTGCATAATATATTCTTTAAATTTTATATAATACTAGTAATATAATAAATAATAATATATGAATATAATATATTAATTAATATAAATAAATTATATAAATTAAATATGTAATAATGTTTTTTATTATTTATAGTGCAGTCAGAAGAATAAAATATATACTTACATAAATTCATAAATTCGTATATATAATTAAATGGAGTAAAAATAAATTAACATAATAATAATAATTTCAATATTTTTAATTAATGATTGAGTAATAATACTTCTTCTGGAAATTAGGCATAATATATAATTGAGTAATAATAATAATACTAATTTAATTAAACTTACCATAAATCATCTTCGTATAATTTGTACACCTAATCAGATTTAATATATTTAATAAATTATAATAAAACCAAGTCGTATCCCTTAATTTCACACAATTAAGCTGAAATAATTCTTAAGGCACAAATTACACTTATGAAAGATTCATTTTTTACTGCCTTTATTATTCCTTATTATTTTTGATTTACTCAATAGGAACGGGGTTTATTAATGTTTTAATGTATAATTTAATTTCTTTTATTCATTTTTTAAACATAAATTATTGCATTTATTTTAATTTTTTATTTTAATGATATAAATTATGTTGCTTATGTGATTTGTGAAAGTTATGTATGCATATACTATATATAATATAAATATCGGCTCTTGTATCTAGATGAAGAGTCGTGAATTCTGGATGAGCATGGGACCACATATATTAATTCAGTGACTTGATAGTTTTAGAATAATAGATTATTATTAGTGATTCGTGTCTTATTATATGCTTAATTAATATTAATATAATACATATTATATATATATAGATATGTATGTATTATTTTTAGTTTATATATGTTTTTTTTATAGTTAATCCATGTAATAATACTTAGTTTTTCGTCTAGAGTATTTTCATATCTCTAATGACTACGTGTCTAATAGATTACTCTAGTGAACAATGAGAGGGAGTAGATTGCTTAATTTTATCTGTGAGATTATGTTAATTATATATTTTGTAAAATTAATTCAAATTTGAATAGTATGTAATATTATAGATTATTGAAGAATAATAAATCAAATAATACTCAGCATTTTTATATTTAATATAGATTTTATATAAATATAAATATTATAAATATCTTCCATCTGTTATCTGTATATATTCTTTCGGACAGACTAATCATACAGTCTTTTCATGAAAAAGTAATATAGTCAAGTTATTATAGCCAGTGGATTCAGTTTCTGGTTATCAGGGGGTACTTTACCGGGACTTGTGAGTCACTCGAGCTACCCCTAAAAAATGGGTCATTGTTTCTTTTTCTAGAGGGTCGAGGCGGATGGTGGGAACGGATTATGGAAACCGAGAGGGTGGAACCAACTGGTCAGTGAGTATACCCCGCAGACCACGCAGACGGAAATGGCGGGGGGGTTCGGAATACACATCCCGAATTGAGAGGGAGGCGATTAGTACGCGCAGTAGTCCACTAGAGGAGCGAGAGACCCCGGTATAGCTTACAATAGGGTGCGGTGCTTGTACTACCATTGTCTTCGTGTAAGTAATTAGTGACCCCAAACAAAACGGTGTAATTCAAATATGGAATGCTTTGGGAACATGTGATTCGCAAAATCTAGATTGTCTGCTATAATCTTCGCAGAACCAGTTAGGGAACATTATTTATAGTTATCATTTTTATGGGAGAGTTCCTCATATATATTACTGTACCCGTAGTGTATATTTTAATATTGATTAAATATATATTATATATTTAATAAAGATAATATTATAATACTCTTAAACATATATAAAAACGTTAATCTGATATATTACCAAATATCATTTTTTATGAATTATTTTTCATCAGTATCGATTTATCAATTTATTTTATCAACAAATATCGAAATGAACTCTAAAAAAATTAGTGTTGCCGAAAAAGAAAATTATACTACAGATATATATCTATATAATATTAATATTAATATATATATATATATATTATTTATATATAATAATACATATATAGAAATAGTAGGAATCTATTATTCATATGATGCAATACTCATAGGAATGTTCACTTCAATGGGAATTTCACAGTCTACATTGGTACGGACCAGAGGTTTGGAAGGTCCTATTTTTAGGTGGCCATTGCAACGAAGATTAACGAATTTGACCCGATATAATGGTCGGCGTTTGTGAAAAGTTGTTTTAGTAATTAATTTGAGTTTAGGTTTGTTTGGAATAAGAAAATGATCTAGCGTGATAGTCCTCGACGATAAAGCATAAGGGTGTAGCTTATTGACGAAGGATAAAGCAGTTATGATTTTGACAAGCAAACGTGTAGATTGATCGAAGAAAGCGATGTAGATGAGAAAGTACGCAGCTGGTGAGAATTGAAAGCATTACCGCAGGTAGATTTATCGAGTCTAAGCAGTATAATTGAGAGTGCCAGCACAATGCTAGATTGATCTAAGTGGCTTAGTGTAGCCGAGAAGCATAGCAGTGTTAGAGATTGAGATGCAGAGGCGCTTTGTGAGCGATTGACTGAGCTTCAAATGAAGCCATCTCTATTGGAGTGAGAATCGGCATTTGAGATTACAAGAACTTCTTTAGGTTGTGCATGGTAGTAAGAGTGGGTTCAGTCGCACGTCTCGTATAATCGTTTTCGAGTTTCGTGGACAAACTGGATCTTTATGACTCTACGTGTGTTTTCATTTTTGATTATGTTTCATATGTAATTTTTAGTTTCTCGCACTCGAGAGCATATATATATGTATTCTCCAGATGTATGTTTCTTCGCCGAATTCAATTTTTGTGCAGTATAGAACTCAATTTTTATGTTCTTTTAAGACGAGGACTTTGCGCAATCGTGAGTTGACGGTAAAAGTGATGCTACGTAGAGGTGGATGACAGGCTCGAGTTACCTGCGGTCGCTCTTTTGCTCGTCTCAATTTAAAAGTCTTTGTTAATGTGTAATTACTTATATAAAGTTTGATACACTTCAAATTTCTGTTGTCTATAGTATATGATACTACACTATTTCGAATATGTGTTTATCATAACTATTAAAATTAGCGTCATGTTCTTCTATAAATGGATTACCATTTTTTAGATATATTTGTAACATATCTCTAGACTATCGCCAGGAGTATGATTGTTCTGCTAAATATTGATTTTATGACTTATGAGCTTGGTTCACGTTACTGAGTCGATAGCCGCTAATGATACTAGAAATTGTTTCAGATATTTCTTCTATCGAGTAAAAATTGTTGTAAAAATTATTTCCGAGTTTTTGTTAGCGATTTGAGGTATTTAGTGTGGAGGATTCTCATTAAGAATATTAATACTAAGACGGTATCTGAAAAATCATACACAATTGTGCATCTTTTTTCGCCGCTGCAGTAAGGATAGGGAGGGAGATATCAGTCTATTGAAACGCGTTTATCGATTATCAAATACATCTTACTAGTCGATTATTGGTTTTTTTATAAATGTTTTTCACTGATTCAGAGGAATCGGATATATATAGACAGTTGATGAAGTCGTAACATAATAGCAAAGAAAGATATACTAACATAGTTCAACACTTTCTGTAATTACTATGCATTGCTGGAAATCTATTCTAACTTATCTATAGTGTAGCGGTGTAAAATGTTATACAACATAAAAGAAAAATGAAAAAGATAAGCATATATCGTCTTATATTAATAGGTTTATAAACAATTTTCATAAATTAAGCCTATAATATTCCTTATATTAATTTTAAACAGTCTCTTATACAGCGTAATAAAGTTCACTCTTTGTGCACTCTCTGTTGATAAAATTGAAATTTATAAACAATCGTTACAAAAAAACAACCGTCTGTAAACTTATCCGAATTAAAATATGAAAGGTCGCGAAAAGCATTTACAATTAAAATGGCGCATCAAAGATGACGACATTAGTCTTTACTCTACTTTTATTCAGAGAAAGATATATGTCTTCTGTGAGCAATAATATGAGAATAGTATAAAACTAAATAGTAAATATCGTTGAGTATTACTAGTATGAGTAAGCCAAATAATGTCTTCCAAATTTTCAAATCTATTGTTTCAGCTTTCTTTTAAAGCTTACTAATTTATCCCATATTTTATTTTAAACTCATAAAGTTATTGATAAATAATTTTATTTCACTATCTATATCTTTACCTCTTGCGATTTCCTGTACCTGCTTTACTGTGTATCTTATATATGTAATAGATTATACTAGTATCGCGTATCGTGCACCTAAAAATATGATATAATGTTTCTATATCGGTATGCGGTCTATTTTTTTAGTATTCAGTAAATCACTATAAAATATTAAATAATATATGATAAATATATATATATTTTATTATAAGTATTATATATTTATATATATATTACTTAATAGTTATTAATATTTGTAGTTATTTGTAACATTTTGTATTACGCACGTCTTCTCATATATGAATAGGCTCGAGCCGACGGTGATCACTCAAGGTGGTGATCGTTTTATCACATACCTCAGTTATATGTAGAGTCGGAGAACCACCGCGTACACCCAGATAAACTATAGTCCGGGTGATTCGGAGACCTCCCAGGAGGGGAATATTATGCGCTACCCGCGTATTCCTGCATAGTTCCGTGGTTAGAACCGACTGCCTGCATTCTGAGTGCTGCTACGTTTTTTAGTATATAATATACATTAGTTAATATTCTATTGTAGTATCTATATCAACCGCGGTTTATTAAGTGTTGTAATGAAGATATAAGCATCATAATGATTTTTATTAGTAAATGTTAGTTAACGTGATGCTTTTGATATCTCCGAGAGAGATCTTATTGTTCTTTTTTCTTTATTCTTTATTACATTCTAATTATATCTCACAGTACTTTTTTATATGTGTATTATTGTTTTCTCCATTTTTCCTTTCTAACCATACTCAGGCTTCTAAATAGGTTTCCAAAGTGGTAATCATCTCTCGATTTAGTTCTTCTGTGACGTTTTTTAACTTTTTTTTTTTTTCTTTTTCCCTTTTGTTTGCGGTACAGTTATATTTATTCTCTCGTATATTGTCCTTCTTCATTTCTTTTGCATTACTAGTCTCTGCGCACAGTCTAGCGTATAGAAAGTTGACCTCTCTCTCTTAATACACCTGGTCTATATCGCGGTACACCTGTATTATCATTTATGGTTTGAGTTTCATTTGTGAATATATGGGATATGAAGTCACATTTATAGCTCATGTTTATATTATAGAGCATTGCTTCGTGTGCTCCGGGGGGTCTCGGGTGGAGGGTATGGTGAGGTTATCTTCTTGCGACGCTATATTCGCCATATACCACTGGGTGGTACGGGTGTATTGTGTGTTGGGATTCATCGGTACTATAGACCTGCTAGTCACCAGGTAAAGGTAATTTACGCTCATTCTTCTTATTAGAAATAATATTACGCCTTCTGTAGTACTATCTAGCTTATATATTACGTATACATATGGTCTCAATTTGCGTTAGTTATGATATGTTTGTTTTCCATGGAGACGTAGTTTGTGTGTGTGAAAATTATTATAGTATAAAGCTTATAATGAATTTAACTTGTACATTCGTACAATGGATGATGTCAAGATCAAACATCACAGTCTTTACATCTGTCAGCTACAGCTAGCACTTATTCTTTCTAGTTCTACTGATATATATCTTCTAGACACGTAACGCTATGCTTTATATACTTACGCTCTCTTACACCTTGAGGATGCCTTGCATATGCTCTCGATCGCTGTCGATCAGACCTAGTAACACCACTGGCCAAAGCGGCTCGGCAATGCGCAACTAGTGCCCCTAGTGATCGTTGTTATCTATTTGTATTTACTATCATTAGTATGCTGTAATCACTATCCAGTTGTCGACAATAACATGTCATTCCGTATGTTTACTATATGCTTCATTTTTCGACTACTTCAAGCTCTTTACTGATGGATAATTGACTCATTCTCTATTATTGAATTAGGTCACTTTGATAATAGTAATGTGCATAGAGTTTGATTAGAACCATCGTCACATGGTATGATGTAGACACGGTCATGTTGCTTGATAGCACGTTGCTTAACTCTGTCATCATGGTTCTATCTTATCATCCTTACGTCTCTCAGCACAGAATTCTTACTTTATTCTACTTTGTATGATATATAAGAGTACATCTATGCACTATATTATGTATATGAACAGAGAAGAAGTATTAGCGTTCATTATAGGTAGGATTCTCATACTCAGAGTAAAGATCTCCGTTCAAAGATAATTTATAGTGAATGTTCCCTATCGTCAGTGAAATCTTCATGGACAATAGCTCATTTTGAAAATCCAAGTTTACTTGCGACTTGTAATACCTTTGCCATCTACAATCTCGTTACAATAAATTAGGTTCACCACGCACATCTCGAGTGTTATATCTAGTAACGTTATTTCTCATCAGTTCTACTTCATTCAAATGTAATCTAGTGATATATGTCTATCGGATGAAAATACTGCTATAGATGAGACGGTATTAGATTAACTTATGTCTCAATTATGTCAGGAGATTATTCTTCTTTTGACTCATTAAGTACCCTCATACTAGTTATAAGACTGTGTACAGGATATCTCGACAATACACATACTTTTCTTTTCAAAGATGCCATCTTCCTTAGTGTAACAGAGGGCTTTGATCTATGTTCAGTAATACATAAAACCGTTGAGCGGCAGTATGATGACCTTATACGCTACATTTCTCACACAGGAAATTTCAGTATTGATCAATCAACTATCGTACTCTAGATATACATAACTGGTACTCCTACGCTCCGTGTAGTTAATCGCTACAGCTCAACTCCCTAGCCTAACGATTAAATGTCTCTTCTTATAACAGTCCTATTGAACTACAGACATGTACGCAACCTGCTGTTCACTATGTATTGCACACCTAACGAACTTTAGGGTCCAAGATGAACAATATACTCTGATGATATCTCGTCAGAACAGCTATCACAGTTGATCCAGAGGTGTCATAAACTATCTCAACATAACTGCATTAAAAAACGTAAGCTGAGTATAATACTACTCTACTAAATTGGAAAACATTTCTTCAAGTGCCTGTCAATATCACCATAGGGTTATCACTATATGCCAAAGCGTTGACATTCTCTTTGTCCCATTAATTGCTGCTCTAATTATTCAATCCCTGGAAATAAACATGTTTCTAACATCAGAATATAATATAATAATAGACCAGATTAAAGACTCTTTTCTGTAAATTATATAGAGCATCGAATTTATTATAATAATCAGCGTCCGTATACGGACGTAAAAATAATGTTTCTCAGAGAGACCTATTATAGTGCTAATTAGATCTACTTTTTTTGAGACTCTCCAATAGTCTAAATATTACTTTATCCAAAGATATTATCAAAACTATGATTTATTCAGCTAGCTATATATATCACAAATCTCAAAAAACCATGCTTAAACTATACTATTATCAATTAATATTATAGTTTACTTGTAATTATATCCTATGTTTAATAAATCATACTGACCCCTTGCCAACAATATCTCTAATAGGTTCTTATTATATTACCCTTAAGATAGATAATTGTATATATCTAAGGTCACCTAAATCGTATATTTAATGTAACTCCCTTCCACTTTTCTAATGCTTCCTGCACTCCCGAGAGATATATGTATATGTATATGTATAACGTAACGGAAACTCGCTAAACGCTCTAGGTTCTGTATCTTTGGGATGAATAGTATAGAGTAACTGAGTCTCAGTTCAATCTAACACTGTATATATAACTATATTTCCTACATAAATACCGTGATGATATAATATATATAGTACGTACTGAATTATATATCATAGTAGAATTGAACTTTACAATATCAATCGTTACTCAATTATTATGGTAAATCGATATATCAGAATCACAAAATAGATTTTTCTCTCAAGCAATATTTAGCCCTCTTGAGGAACTCTCCCTAATTTTCATTAGATAACACTCTTGTTCTAATCACTACCATTATATATTTGAACTGTATTGTCCAGCGGTACTGTTATCCGCTACTTACATTATAATATGTGCTATTATGGTATGCTCTATCTACTTATCACATACCAACCATATACTATATATTCATAGTTTGGACTTTAGTTGTCTCAAATATTATATCTCCTATATGTGAAGCTTCTATTACACACCTGAATACTTCCAAGGTCATCACTTATTCACTTTATTGTTATGATCAATCATTTACTCCCCAGATTTGTATGTCCTATCCTAGCTTCCCCTCATATGTACCTCAACGTCTACCTTCCTTTACTCACCCCGAACCCACGTAAACTACTCCATATCATATGAGATCCAATTATGTCTCTTAATGTACATCATATATATTTAATATTCATCTATTGTATTACCTTCTTCAATGTAGAATATGTTCATATGTGCTTATTACTCTTAATTTCGAATAGTAAAATATATGTTACCTTAATTTGAATATATATCATTTGTTGTATGTATTAATGTTTGATCTAAATACAACTAGAGAGAGACTCTAAATTTTCGTAATTATGTAATAATGTTAGTGATTCTATTCAACTATTCAGATAATCGCCGTTTAACTTCATTATAGAAGATATATATAGTATATTTATAAGTAATAATAATTAGGTAAGTATGCTCAAGTAATACTCATTACAATCTCTGTCCTTATTTACCGTCCTCTCCATAAAACAAATTCATGCTAAGTAGCGCTCTATAACGAATACTTGATCCATCACGACATATATCTATTATAGTCATCTATTGCTCCATAGGAATATATTTTAATATGTCGACTTGCTGTTTTTTAACAGTCTATACGTATTAGTATTTATCTTAATTCTAGTAGACTTTAATCCCATCAACCACCTTAATGTGTAGTGTGACTTGATCATTTACATTCTAATCAAGATCTTATAGATCTCCTTAACTACCTTTTCCCTATACAATTTTCCCCTTTTACCTATACGCATTCATCTATTACCGAACGTTTAGATACACCTTTATACTATTATTTGTATGATATTTCCTTTGCGCCATTCCTTTAAGGATAATTCTAGCTATTACCTGGTCGCTTTATATATTGTTTTATTACTCACCTATATAGTTGATCATTCATTAGCTTATATAATGGCTTGTTCCCAACAATGCAAAACCACACTCTCAGTACTGCGTATATGATCGACGGTGTAGCTCCTTTATATTATTATCTAGTCACAGTACTATATCCTTCTTTCTTTCATATAATACGTATTTCGACTTATGATGTATGTCCTTTTCCTTATCTTATCCCTCAGAATATATTAACAGATTATAAGCATTGTCTATGGCAGCTTCTTAGGCAGGCGGTTACGGCCCTTTTATAGCCCAGAGTACGCACAAGTCACAATACGATAGAGATAAGATTACTAGGCCATCAAAAGATACATATCGTACTCATCCTCAAATAATGTAATATTATATATTTACTTATAATAATGCATATAAAGTCAGTACCCAGCCTAAATATCTAAACGTTTCTTATGAATAATAACCATTATATTCTCTAGAATTATATATATCGTATAACCTTTGATACAATCCAGCAATCCCCTTCTTAGTGTGGAAAGTATTAACGATAATATACTCGTCCTCCAATATATCTCTATAATACATGATTCTATATCCTATTTAGGGTAATATGATATAAGTCTTCGTCTAGCTCTACTATGATATGTTAGCGTAAATTCCGTTAGTTATATAGTATTATTGCAGTTAATTTTCTCGTAAGTTATCATTTACTACCTGAAGCCTTTCAAAAACTGTGAATTAACACAGCTATAACTACTACCATATATATCTTTTTATTTTTTATCGCAAAAACAAAATCTGAAAAATACAGTGTCGATAAGTAAGTACACAAAACCATATTACTAACCCTAGTGTCACTCGGGCATAGCACCTTGCGGTATCTAACCGCTTTGTACAATCAAACCTCAATAAAGAACACCGCAAGTTTATATCTATTTATATGTCCAAAGACATATAGATTATTTCTTATAAAATGTTAAAAATTAAAGAGAATTTAAATATACATCTTCCCTTGGAGACAATCTCTTATGGAACGCTTACTTGTGCATCGTATGAAAAGATCTATATAAATTGTGATATTTGCGATAATCAGATATAGTGTTGCATCCTTATTCTTGTTATAGATGTTTTTATCTATTTAAAGTGTTATATTATTACATTCATATATCTAAGTATCATAAATATATACTCTTTCACTCACATTGTGACGGATCATTTCTATTATAATAATTACACACAAATTTATAAATAAACTGCGTGACAGATAAGAGAGAGAGAGAGAGAGAATTAGCGATATTCTGGAGAGAGTAAGCTACAGTTCAAGCATTTCATATAATTTATATCAAATATATTTGAATGATATACAGATGCAAAAATCTTACGCTATCGGAATACTTATGTAATAAAATCCTAATCCATGATACACTGGATCAATTAATCAAGTCCATGAGTATAGTAGTGATTTTAATAATGTGAATGTGATATTTTATATTTACTCTTGTAATATAAAAAGTTCTAGATAATACTACGTTGAATGAAATAAATTGATAAATTTTCACTCTTAAATCCATTGTGGTTTCGGACACCCCAACTTATTTAATATTTATAAATATGATAATAATATCTCATTGAAAATAATATGAGTAATACTAAGGAGAAGGATTCATATATGATATAAATATATAATAATATATTACCTATATAGTAAAATCCTCGCATATTATATTCTATGAGATCTAAAAGGGATCGATATTCGAGCATCATACCATGCAAACAATAACCTTTTACTACTTAATAACTATTTATCATCATATCAATGATAATAATTATATTATATATATAATTACACTATTTTAATTAATATAATATTCATTATAAATTATAAGTACTGACTTAAAGGACAATAATTATAATAGATTAGCTCTCCCGATAAGCATGGAAAGGAATACGGATACATAGGACATTAGATAACTAATCAATATATTACATACTATTGTTCTCAAGAATCCCATATATTTTCTGCTATTATTTATTTAATATCATTACAGTTAGGTAGTTGTGTGCCATCTTTATAGTCTCACCTCTCGCTCTTCGCTTTCTAGTCATACTCACCTTTCTATCAAGAGAAACAGAGGATCCGATGTATGCAATTTTCATACAGGCGCAATAACTAATTAAATGGATTCGGTGTATATTCTTAATTACTTTCAAGTTGTCCACTAGACTTTTAAATGTTAAATTACTCTTTATCTAGACTTTTATACCATATATCGCCGGTTGATCCAGCCTTAGAAAGGACGATCGTGAGAGTCTATATCTCCATCCACCGTTCTCGCTTTATAATTTTAATAAAGTGTAGTTTATATATATTATTATATATATATATATATATATATTTTATATTATATTAATATTTTATTATATAATATTATTATAATATATTAGATAATATATATTATAATATATATATATAATTAATATTAATATATATTATATATATATATATTTATATATAGTATATTATTAAGTATATATTATATATATTATATATATATTATAATTAATCATTATATATATATTATACTATATATATCAAGTGGCATCTTTTGAGGTTACTAGGTGGCAGAGTAGGCAACGCATACTTGCCTTTTAATTAAGCTACCATAAATTAATATTAAAAAGTTTCATAATTATAATATATACTATTATATATATATATATATATATTAATATATAATATATATAATATATATATTAATAATATATATAATTATAATTTATATAATATTATATATATTTATATATATATATATATATATTAAATAATGATTTTCGTTTCAGAATTCTAGCTTAAGATGCCATGGCATCAATTTCTACTCGATTCCTTTTTTTAAATAGTAGCGATCGTTGAAAATTGTTACTTCTCGAAGTCTTAAAAATGTCAAAAAATTATAGTTCCTATATATCCTAGGCTATAGCTATAATATTTTTTTTGTATTTTAGCTTGATACTTTCTATTATTTATCTTAGTTAAATTTTTTTTTATTTAGTATTAATCTTTTTATTTTATTTATTTTGCATTATTTTATATTATTATTATTATATATTATCTAAAGAAATTGTATTAAATTAATTTAATAATCTTTTTTAAATTATATACTTATATATTATATATAAATTAATTATTATAATCATTATATTAATATTATTAATATTTATTTATTATTATATCTTGTAATTTATTTCTATTAAAAAGTATTTATATAATTATTATAAATCTCAATTTTTTCCTTATCAATAATTCTATTGTGATACTCGAACATAGATAGATATGTGCATATATACCTTCAGTGGCTGTCATGATGCTTCTCTCGCACAACTTGTGATCGTGCCCTACCATCTGATTGATGTGTAGTAGATGTTAGTTATCTTATAGGTCTAATATTTTAAATCCAACGCTCTTATTATCATAAAAACTTCTATCTCAACATTGTTTATGACTTTATTGTGTTTGTTCTCTAATTTCTTTACTATATTAAAAATTTGACAACTTGTTGTCTATCATGTTGTAAGAATTTCTATCTGTAAGGGAAACATCGTCAGATATATCGATATCTTTATAGTTTTCTTCAGGGAACGGACTCCGTACATACCTATTTTATTTTCTTGGCCAATACTCCACATTCGTATTATACGGCTCTTCGTTTCTTGCTCAAATTATCTTGTGAATTTTTCACTGTATTGACAAATTCTTCATGATTGTTGGCTTCGCGTATTTTGCTAGGCTAGAACCTGGTAATGAAACTGCATTCTCCTAATAAAATCAGGCTTTATAATGAGTGTGAATCCCATCGCCCTAGTTAGGGTATGATGAAAGCGTCTAATGAAAAACCAATATTGTTGAATTCTGATACTCTGTTTCTATGTTTTACTTTCTTTTCAGATAAATAATCTATATAAGTAGCTCATAATGATATAAAAATTTCAAGTACAATGATCCTCTCGCATCAAGTGTCTTTTGTTCGGAAACAACAAGAAGTATTAAGTCAAACTTTTGTGTAATTATGTTACAGTCCCTCTCTTTACCGATACGTAATTACCTTATTTCTGTGCATGAATCTTCTTACTGTTCTCAATAGTCCTAATGAATATTTTCCGTTATATCCCTTTTTTTTTGAATTATTTTTTACTTGTAGCTTTCGTATTTATTTGTTTATGTCAAATATCAGAAGTACAGCAACATCAGTTTGTCTTTTTTTGATCTGGCGGACTTGGTCAGCTGTGTCGAAAATCATAAACTGTTTAAAAGGTTTAGATCTTGTAACACTATTCCCTTTCGAAACACCGAACCTCCGTGCACTGTAGCATTAATTCTCAAAATTGTCGTATTTTGTACAAGTTGGCCCGAAATAAACGATAATTGCAAAGTTTCTTCCATCCTGAATTTAAATACCGACTTATGACGCCATTAGAAACGTAATAAATTTCCCCGCTTAAATTTAGCATATAATGGTGACGATGGAATAACAAGTGCGGTCTAACCCTGGAAAGCTTGTTTTAAATGGCACTAAACCGCGGATATCACCTGTCATAGCTGACGCACTCAGTAGCAATGAAGAATATTAGATAATGGAATGTCTTTTTCGTTAAAAATAATTAAATGCATTTGACTATAGAGGAGCCTTTAGTGTTAGTGGTAAGACTTTTTGCGAACAGCATTTCTTCATTCATCTTGCCAGTTTCATTTATGAAAACGACTCTGTATAATAAGCTTACATATCACTAGGTTCCACTCCGTCGATCGGTATGCACTGTGTTTTCTTATTATTTACCAAAGTTGATATTCCAATTCAGAGGCCATCTCATCGATCCTTCTCGAAGTGAACTATGCTCAACGTAGCGTTTATTACATTGTTGCATTGGAATCATCAGAGTATCAAGTTTCCTTAAACAGTGGTAAATGTTTTCTCCAATATTGAGCTTTGCCCACCTTAGCATCACAAAGCACTTTGTAGAAGCAAGATTCCTTTATCAATATTGACTGAATTTTTTCGAAATAGAACTTAGAGTCCCCTGTACTTCCTGCTTATGTTTCTTTGAAGAACATCATGACGAGTTGATTATCTGCTAATTTTTGACAGTGTTCTTTGTATTGAGAGCTCTGCTTCGTTGACAGCGTCTTCTCACATAAAGCACATTGGCAATTTTTATTTGATGGAAATGGAATTGATCCATATCTAAACGCTTCTGCGATGTTGCCTACCTTTTTTTTGTTGATAATTGTATATAATACATGTTCACCCAAACCCTCCAAACAACGGGAAAGGTTCCTTACACTAAAAATTTAGCACGATTTTAAAATAGCAAAAATCTTGCGAAAAGTAATGCGTCTGCTCTCTGGCTTAAAGTGTGAGGGGCTTCTTCAAGTTTTCCTCCGCTTCTGGCTTCACTTCCAAGCCGGCCAATTGATTTGCGGATCAACACTATTTTCTCCATTTTTACGTAAAGATTTATATATCTATATATATAATATAGTTTTATTATATGTATAGTATATATATATATATTATATAATATTATTTATATTTTTATATTATATATGATATATTATTTATTAATTATTATATATATATATATATATATCAGTGGTTACTACTGATCAAATTGTGTAGCAAATATAATCTTATTATATATATATATATATATTATATATATATATATATATATATTATTTTATTAATATATATATATTATATATATATTTATATATTTATTATATATATATTATACGAAAATTTTAACTGCAATACGTCCTTTTTATTTGAAGAAATTTATTTCTCGAAACCTTTTGTACATCTTATTTATTTATGTGTAATTTATGCTTAGATTGACTCAAGCTGACATAGGGCCTACCAGAATTGTTCTCAATAATTATTTAATTATCTAAGTAAGTCAAACAAACATTAATTATTAAATGTTAAATATATTAATTCAATAAGACAAACTTCACGCTCTATTCCAAATTAACCGCAAATTTTATATGGTAAACATTTATTTTCACTCTGCCCACCATAATCGTCATGATAGAAGAATAGATAGATAGTCTAGGATAGATAGATAGATAATAGATAGAGGAGAGAGAGAGATGAGAGGGAGAGAGAAGGATATAAGATTGAAGAGACGAGGGAAGAGAGAGAGGGGTAAGGAGAGAGAGAGAGAGAAAGGAGAGAGGAGAAGAGGAGGAGAGAGAGAGAAGATTCAAATCTTTTTTTCAATTATTTCGTTCGAGTTCACTGGTGTGACAAAGTTCGTATAGCGAATTTGCTATTTTTTTCGTCAACAGAAGGTATGA
This sequence comes from Trachelipus rathkii, assembly GCA_015478945.1. NCBI lineage: Eukaryota > Metazoa > Arthropoda > Malacostraca > Isopoda > Trachelipodidae > Trachelipus > Trachelipus rathkii. The sequence goes on from JABUQX010104210.1 coordinate 44,749, forward strand.
CAGCTTGATATTTTCTATATTTATATGAATATGAAGATTACCGGTACGCCAGATGCTTTTGAGATGTTATCTAGAACAGGTAGAGGAAAATTTCCAATGAATTTTATTTTATATGTTATTCTTATGGTTTCTTTTCTTTTAATTTATTTATAAATCGTTTTCTATGAAAAATAAATAAATTCTAATGAATTTTTTTTCCTTTCATTTAATTATTATTAAAAGATAAAATATTTGCAAAGAACATAAAAGCTCCTATGGTATACGCCCAAATTATATATATATATTATTATATATATATATTTTATAATATATTATGATTATATATAAATCATTTATATATAGTATACTAATTTTATAAATTCCTGTCGACATTTGTGTAAGATATCGTTGATCATGTATTAAAGTTCTAATCTCAATAGGACAATTATCTATGTGCTCAATGATTTGTCAAATAATTTCACTCTTTCAAAGTCTTTCTTTGTCTTTCTGTCTATCGTTAGACCATATTACAATTTAAATTTTCTAGTTTTTTTATCACTCAGATTCGTCTTTTTCTAATCCTCGGGTAACGTCTTTGTACAAGTTCAAAGTGCATGAATACGATATAAGCGTACGTTAATTGGTATATTAATTTTCACATTGTAACTAATACCAGACAATAAACCATTGCAATAGAACGTCCCAATAGAAAGCTCAAGTTGTTATTATTACGTATTATTATTATATTTATATCATATATTATTACCATTTTATAGAACCTGTATATAACCATAGTGTATTTTAATTTCCACAACCAACAGCTTGGAATACTTAGAAAGTTATCTCAATCGTAGTTTCTCTTATTAAAAATAGTATAATATGCTTTGTATTTTTAGATATTCAATTAAATAAGCTGCCAGAAATAGGAATTTGAAAATTTGACCAAGATAAATTTTATATCCTTTATTTCTGATAAGATATAGAACAATCAAATTGATTATCTCTTCTGGTTATGTCTTTTTAGCTACGATTTCTTCTTCCTTAACCCGAATTAAAGTACTTGTCTTTTCTAATATATTAGATTTTTTTTTTTTTCGAGGCAGTTCAATGAAATCTGTAATTGGATAATAATTCAATAACATTTTTACTTTTTACAAGTCACTGCGAGTTTTTATTTTTTCTCTTTTTATTTTTCTACTTTTAGAAGAATAGTCTTTGGTAATTACTCCCATATCATTAAAACAAATTTATGAGAAATATACTTACCTTGGATGTCATATAGGGGAAAATAAAATCCAAAGACAAATAAAAATAGCATTGAGATTTATGGTTGGTTAATTTGCGAATATTTGACAAGGATAATCTTGATCCTATTTATATAAATTGTTTTTTCCTTTTTATAATCTAATATGTCTTAGTTATCTTGAATATTAAGAGAACTTGAAGAATTCAAAATGTCTCCCAATTTACCAAGTAAGGTAGAAAATCAATCTTAGATAAGTGTGTTTTTTTTCTTCACTTCATCTTGGCAATTAAAAGTTCATGACTTCTTTCTGCTGCCTTTTCTTTTTGTGCTTTGTACTTTATTCTTATTTCAAGCATCTTGCTTGCTTTAATGTCAATATTATCAATTACATTCTTCGTAGCGCTCTATTATAACGCCCCCGCTCAAAGCGCCTGCGATAGTTCAGTTAACGTATATCCACCTCACAGGGGCATGTTCTACCCCCGGTTAGATAATACCATTAGTTCTAATATAATAGTCCATATATATTCACCCTTAATATAATTTCCTAAACAAATTTCCTATACGATGCGATTGACCTCTTCCTATCATCCCTACTATCAATCTTGGTTGCACCCCTATATAGTTAGTGAGTCTATACTATTATAATATATTATTATTCTGATATACTATATACTATATTCTACTCACATATCTCATATGTCGTAACTATGGTAACTCTATCAGGTATGTCAGTATACGCCGTACTTCCTAATATCATCTTTATATCTAACCTTTAAATCTCATCCAATAATAACAAGAAGTTCGAAAATCTTAAAGGGGCTTCGCCATGAGTGCCAAGTAAGTTGAGTTTAATGACCAAGTTCGATGCCACATCTTATCTTCGAAAGGATTACTACTTATGTGTTTCAATAATAGCTTCTTCGCTATTTCCTATTAACTTACTAGTCCGTACTGTTAATTGAAGAATTATCTGATAGGATACATCGTGAATTCACCCTATATATAATTATGTGTAGTTTAATATTTATATACTAGTTATTAAATAAATATATCATATATTCCTCAAATCTTTGCAAGGTTTTAGTCATTTATCTTTTATAACGACTAAATAAGGCAGACCCTTGGTATTCCCCTCCCACATTGCTTGCTCTGACCTTCTTTCCTTGCTATCCGGCTTCTGTTTTTACATCTTCCATGTCTTATTCCGTCAGTTCTAATACTAAATAGATTACCTCTAAGTATTGATTATTGAATGGCTTTTATCTACGTAAAATCATCCTTCAAGATTATCACTATAGTTACCTTTATTCTAATTTCGTACGCTAGTCTATCACGCTTCAACCTATATCATCATATTTACTTAAATACTTATTATATACTGACTATTATATCGCCATAAAATTTCATTAGGCTGCTCTCTTTCGGCCAGTGAAAATAATAACCAGTTTGAGTTAGTACCTATCACCTCGGTATTATAATGATATATACGGTAATTAGCATATAATAATTGAATCTCTAATAGGATGAGCCTCACTAAATATGCGACTCCTCTTTTGGGTTTAGTTCCTAATAGTATCTCTACGATATATGCATATTTCACTACTAATATAGCTTAACCTTATATCATATTAAATATATCATAGTATAATTACTATTCATGTACCTCTAACTCAAGTTTTTCTCACGATTTATTGGCAAGATCAGTATAGTGACTAATGTAATTATAGAGCGATATGAAGCATAATATTATTACGATATATAAAGCTGATAATCAATTACGATGTAGTAGTATATTTCATATCTCTAACCGTCCCGATAAGCGCTTTTGTTCACTCATATAGCCGCGTGAATACTGCACTGATATTTCACTAATTCATGATACCTCATAATCAATATCATCCTAGTCTACATATATCACCATAAACCTCACGCCTACGCTCCTCACCATTATATATTTTACCTATATATGCATATTTTAATCACTAGATCTGCCTACCTATCTCATCTTGATTTAGCTCACTAAATATATTACTTATGATTAGTATCCCCTGGACCTTTCCCTGACCTATCTATATTTACATACTATATCGTCAATAACCTGTAGATAGTATATTTCCTAATATTTGTCTCACTAATTATTTCCCTACTTTGCTAAGTAAACCTATTTTTTATTTAAATCTTAGATTAGCAATTATAACATATTTGATTTTGTTATGCTATTTATAAAATATTTTAATAATATTACAGTTATTATATTTATCTTTTATTTTTTTGTGTGTGTTCTTATATTTATATTACTCTTTAGAAATTACTTAAATTACTTACTTCCTTTTTGAATATAGTATCATATACTTAATAATATCTTAGTACAGTCCTCATACCTAGTGTGCTGAATTTATTTCTACCCTATATACCCCCGTATGGCCGTTCCTCCCTTTATATCTCAGGAGTTTTCTCCTTAGATGAAAAACTATTTGTCGCTAAATTAATACTCGCCATTCTGTGACTTATTATATATTATAGAATATTGTTTGTACTTGATAGATTTCACTTTCATCATTCGTCTTCTATATGGTTTAACAGTAAGCCCCTCCAGCAGAAAGGCCGGATACTGTGATAGTGTCTTTATCAATATTATATTGTTATCACATTAGTTCTCTCGACTATATTGACTTGATTTAGGTAAGTAGTTTGCACGTACTTATCTAATTGTTTCTTGTTTTTACGCAGTTTATTTATATATAGTATGTATTAGTACCAAGTTGAAATTGTAATACCAGAGATAATACTGCAAGATTTACAATAGCAGGTAGTATCAAATTTTTGTGCGAGAAACAATAGTATATCTAAATCAGACTACTTTAAAAAATTGTTTGCATGCCAATAAGCGTTATAAAATAATTGTATTATAATAGTTGAGAAGGATGATATAATTCAGTTATAGCATAGATCATATACGGCGATATCGCATGATTTACAAGCTCTTATTCTCTAGTATAATGATCAAAAAGATGATGAATTCGTTCTAATATGTAAAGACTACTTTTAGAGTACTGTATTTATTCTGATATTGGTTACGTCTTCGACTGAATCTATAGATGCTCCTGTTAAACTTTATTGTAAAGATATAGCATATTTTTGTTTACTAAGATGATGAAAATTGTGCAAGTTCTTCTTGTGTACATAGCACCCCGGGAGGTGTATGTGTGAACAATTGATTCAATACTCGTATATATGGTAGCAGTAACAACAAGAAAAGATTAAGAAGTAGTGTTCTTACATGTTGTCTAAGACTTTTGTTAAATTATGTGCTTTTGAGATATTTATATGTCTACCATATATCTTATAAGAGAACAAAAGAGAAGGTAGGACTTACAATATATTAACACCAGTGAGTCTTTTATCTTCTATATTTTAAATTCTAATACTTTTCATCATGTTGTTTAGTACTACGTTGGTACATAGTTTTATATTTAACTGAACTTTTATTTATTACAATTTAATTATTTTTCTTGTTTTCTTCTCATATTTTTTACTTGTTGCGTATTGGAATGGATCTACTTAATTGAGATATATATTTTTTATTATGACTTTTGTTTACCTGATGTGTTATATGTATCTCGATAATATTGATAAGTGTAATTTGAAGAAAAGATTGCTTCTGTCTATTATAGGTTAGTCACTCTATTATAGAGATAGTATCATAGGACGATGTATATTATGTATTTTGTGAGATGTTGTTTATGTTCAATATATCTATATTGTAGATAATATTGTCTATTATTATGATATGTTTTATAAGATATTTGTAGTATGGTAGTTTTGTCTCTGCAGAGTTTTTAGGAGTATAATGTTGTAATAAATTGAGAATCGGTTTGAGTGGTAGCTATCATGTTGATTGTGTCTGTGTGTATTAGATGGAAATTTCTGGTGTATAGACTGTGCTCTCTCAGAGACTTGAATTTTTTATATCATTAAGCTTCTAATAGCGTTGTTAGTAGTATATGCCTCTTATAATTGTTTCAATTGTAAGTAAAGAGAAACAGAATTTTCGCAAAAGCGTAGAGAACTGAGGCCTGTAGGTAAAAAAGTGTTTAGATTCTTATTGAAATCCGATCTTAAGAGAAAGAAGAAGACAATATGGCTGGGCATGAATACGACATTGCTTCCAGATCTTTGAGTTAAGAAAAAAAGTATGAACTAGTCTAGCTTATATATTATGAGTATATTTTTGTAGGATTGAAGAAATACAAAAATGAAATATTTCTCCTACGAAAAGACTTAAAATTTAAAAGTTTATGGGTTTCAGATCTACTTCAGGCAAAAAAGCTGAAATTATTCCGCAGTTGGAAACATTGGATGCATTTAGTTTTTGAAAATCCAGGCATTGTGGTTTTAATTACCACTGACAGTAAATATTTGGTCCTTCAGTGAGAGCCTGCCATTCTTTGCTAGTATTCAATATTAGACGAAAAATCTTCTGCATCAGAGTATGGGCACTATCCGTTAACTATTCGGAATTTAGTTTTTTGATAATTTATACGATAGTTAGCTATACGAACTCGTTATGCGTTTTCTTCATAGCAGCTCACCAAATAACTTCGTATTTTCTAAGTTATTTTTAGTCGTTATAATTTTGTTCGATACTAATTACTTTGAATGTTAGATAGTACCTTATTTAACCATCCGGACAATCACAAAAAATCCTGTTATATATTATTTTATATTATATATATATTATATATATATTTTAATTATTTATTATATATATATTATTAATATATATATATATATATAATTATATATATTTATATATTTTTATAATATAATATATATATTATAATATATTATATATATATAAATTTATTAATATATTAAAGGAATTGATATTATAAATATATTCTAAATCTATTCATACAAATTAAAAAGAGTATTTATAATATATTTAACTATATTATCATATAGTAGTATATTTATTTTTATACCTATATTATATTTTAAAAATTTAATATATTTAATTTAAATTACAATGTATATTGTTCATAATAGTAAGAGCAGCTAACTAAGGCTATATTTATATTAATTTTGGTATAGCTATTATATTTAATATATATATATATTTATATATAAATATAAAAATGCCAATAAGGCTAGTATTGTGTCTGCTATCCTGTATATTAGTATGATGTACCTTAATTATATTATTAAATCCTAGCCTATTATAATCTCTAACAACATCTGTTAGGGTAGTAGTTTCAAATATGTATTTAAGTAAAAATAAATATAAATGTACAATTATGTTCTAATTTGACTTTAGAGATGTTGGAAATTTTCATGTTTTAATGTATTGTATAGGTAAGTATATTATTGAGTGACTTATCCTAGGATGCCGAAATATCAAAATATATATATTTTAACTTATATATATAGTATATGTTTTTAATAATTTTAGAGGTATGAAGCTGTATGCTTTAATATTTTGTTAGGAAATAATACTAATATCTTCCATAACCTTTTAATCTATACCTAACCCTTATTATAATCTATACTATCTAACTACTAACTAAAGACTACTATCTTTATAACAATTATACTTAACCTTAATTTAAGTCTTAATTCTTATATTATATATACGGATGCAGTCATTATCTTATAAATGTCCATATATATTAATATATATATATATATATTCTAATAATTATTTATATATTTATATTATAATATTA
>JABUQX010104211.1:0-2500 GCA_015478945.1 Trachelipus rathkii
TTATTTTCTCGACTTTGAGAGCATAATCCAACAAGGGTCTTGTTGGGAATTCATTCTGAATGAAGGACTTTATAATTTCAACTCGTTTATCTGGATTATTTAACTGCAACAAAAAGTAAAATTATGAAAATAATAATAATAATAATAATAATAATAATAATAATAATAATAATAATAATAATAATAATAATAATAATAATAATAATAATAATAATAATAATAATAATAATAATAATAATAATAATAATCATAATCATAATCATAATCATAATCATAATAATAATAATAATAATAATAATAATAATAATAATAATAATAATAATAAAAATAATAATAATAATAATAATAATAATGATTTGCACTGTCAAGAGATTCAATAAATAATGCAAGAAAATATTTAACTAGAAAATTCAGAAGATATCAAGAAAAAAGTGCGTCTACACAGAAGAGCTCAGGAAAATATAAAATGGTAAAGGTAAAAAATATGTCATGCAACGGAATGTATATTATAACCGAGAAAGTTTCAGTACATTCGCTAATTCATAACCTTAAAAAAAAAAAAAAAAAAAAAAAAAAAAAAATTTTATTTTAAAAATTTTTTTTTTTTTTTTTTTTTTTTTTTAAGTTATATTTCAGCAAGAATATAATTTGATTTTCTGCTGCTACTCATCATATGAAACGTTAAAAAATTTTCATAACGTACAGTTCGATAAACGATATGAAATGTGAAAATTTTTCATAAAATACAGTTCGATAAATGATATGAAATGTCAAAAAAATGTCATAATATACAGTTCGATAAAGGAGTCAAATACGAAGAGGAGAGGAAAGTAAATTTTATCTACCTTATATGTATTATTATCTATATTTCTATCGTATCGTTACATCGACTTAAAACATTACACCAAATTTAAACATTTTATCAAGTTTAAAAAGGAAACCAGAACTGTTTGGGTGTATTATATATATATATATATATATATATATATATATATATATATATATATATATATATATATATATATATATATATATATATATTATATATATATTAAATATATAATATATATATATATATATATATATATATATATATATATATATATATATATATATATATATATATATATATATATATATATATATATATATATATTATATATATATATATATATATATATATATATATATATAATATATATATATATATATATATATATATTATATATATATATATATATATATATATTTATATATATTTAATAAATATATATACATATCTATTATTTTTATAAATTAATAATTTATTAAATATTATATATTTTTTTTATTATTTAAACTATATAAAAAAATTTAAATATATATATATATATATATATATATATATATATATATATATATATATATATGATAAATTTAGTTAATTATTTCCAGGGCTGCGGAGTCGTAAAATAAATTTTTCGACTCCGACTCGGAGTCGAAAATCCAAATTTGAATTTAAGGAGTCAGACTCCGACTCCACTTAAACAAAAATTTTCGACTCCGACTCCACTTAAACAAAAATTTTCGACTCCGACTCCAGCAGTCAAATTCAAAATTTCGACTCTGACTCAGCTAAGTGCTTACAAAGTTACAGTAAACATTTTTTTGTTTCAACTATTTTTTTTTTTCGCTCAAAAAAATATACCACTTTTCCAATGAATCTAATCTCTAAATGCTATACGGTAAAGTACCGTAAAGACTAACTAGAGGTGTAGCGGATATTGGCATCCGCATCATTTTTCTCTACCCATCCGCATTCGCATCCGCATGAATTTTTTTGCGGATAGTATTAATTTATGAATTATGAGACAAAATGTTCCTAAACTTTCTGTAACGCAAGATGTTCAGATTCGTTGGAATAGTAGTTGGTACATGCTTGAAAGGATTGGGGAAAATAAATGCAAGCTGTCCCCCCTTATGCTTCGAAACAAACACAAAGGTTGAAAGGCTTGGACAGGGTGATGATAATACGATTTAGGTAATTGTATTACTCTTCTTAAACCGTTTGAAGAGGTAACTAAGACTATTAGCTCAGAAAATTCTTGTTTGCCAGACGAGATTTCTCTAGTTGCAACGATGAAAGCTGTGCTAAATAAAAAGGAAAAGATTGCAGAAACAGACACACATTTGCTATCTGTTCGCGAAACCATTGCAGAATCCATGAACGTTCTTTTGGCTTCTAGCAACGATGAAGATTCTTGTTCAGAGGTGTCAAAGGACACTCTGTCATTGATCAAAGATTATCAAAAGAGGAAAATTCTTGGAATCGGAATAAAGATAAAAATTTGGGTTTGATGGTCTGTGATTAATTGTAAATTTTCACATCTTGCAGACTCGCAAGGAATACTTAGCATGCCCTTCAATAAGTGTAGCTGGTGAGCATCTTTTCAGCGGTGCAGATCTCATTTACGAAGAAAAGAGAAGCAAACTCTCCCTTTAAAGGGCTCAGAAGCTTTAG
>JABUQX010104211.1:5000-12500 GCA_015478945.1 Trachelipus rathkii
AAAGAAAAGCAGTAGAAAGAGATATGGACACAAGTCGAAAGAAAGCCTAGCTTACCGCCCCCTCTATACCTATTAGTGAGAACTCGTCGCAGTCACAAAATCCACCCTAGAGCTTCACGGGACCGCGACGGACCCTCACTATGGCATATCGTCAAGTTTAGGGTTCATCCCCTGGCCCAGGTTTGCCCCACAAAACCATACCCCATCACAAAACCCCACCATTCACTCCTATATGCAAATTTATTCTCGCCTCTGCCAAAACTCACATTTCTATCCTTCAGACATTCGTTTACTGATCAATCCACCTTTTTCTTCGGTCTCCCAGGCCATAGTTCCCAACACACTCACCACTTATACATCCGCTTAACCACCGACTGTCATTCATCCTTTCCACATGACCAAACCAATCTCAACGTACTTTTCATTTATTTCTCTCATTTACCCTTTCTTCACACACATAACTCTCTAATACTTTCCATTCCTCATCTTATCAATTCTTTCACACCTAAACACGCCCCTAAGATTGTCCATCTGAACACATTGAACTTTTAGATCTATACCTCTTATTCCAGACCATAGTTACTACAATAACAGATATAACACAAGTAACGACATATCATCATGTAAGACCAGCGCACTCAGACAGTCCCCTTTATATAGCCCACCAACGGATTAATTGCACCAGACACCTTCCTGCCATTCACAACTTTCCTCTACACTCTGCAACATCCGTCCCTTTTATCAAACATATATATCCTAAATATTTAACTTCAGACACTTGTTCCAGCTGCTTCACCATCTAACATAACTTCACACCGAGGACTGTCTCACTTCACAACAATAACCTTACTCCTATCACGTTTACTTTAAAACCCCTCCTTTTTACATCACCCTGCCAAATCTCTTCTACAATCCTCGTCAAAATTATCTCAGATTCACACACAAAACCAAATTCATCCGCATATAATAGGTAGGGCACCCTCCACTCGCCTCCATTCTCCATCATTTCTAACACATTTCATGCCACCCCCATCTTTCAAATTCTTTCATAACCCATATATATACAATTGAATAACCAAGGGGACATAACACATCCTTGCCTCCCTCACTCCGCCTATTAATATTAAACCAATCACTTTTGCACAATTATTCTTACACACGCTTCCATATCGTCATACATACTCTTGATTCATTCAAGAAGCCTACCACCAAACACCATATATCACTAACCTGCCATAGAGCTTCCCTATTAAATCCTATCATACGCTTGTTGCAAAATCCATAAAACCTTATACAATGTTTCTTCTCCCTCATTTTCTCAGTCATGTGTTTGTAAAGATTTGATCACACATCCTCTACCACTTCTAAAACGCACCTTTGTTCTTCACCAATCAGTCCTTCAGTCCCTCGACGCACTCTTCCGACTAAAATATACCAGCATTATATCTTCCCTACAAACCTCAATAAACTAATTTCCTATAATTCCTACAGTTTCCCTAATCTCCCTTACCCTTATATAAGGGTACTATTACTGCTCTTCTCCAATCCCTCGGAACTATACCCTCCATAAACGCTTTATTACACAACTTCCAATCCAATCAATCACCATCTCGCCTCCGTGTCTTGATCATTTCACCAGAATTTCATCTATACCTGCAGATTTACCATTCTTCAACTTTTCTCACTCTACCTATTCCTCCTCCTTGGTAATGACCTCATCCCCAATACAATACCTATTCCTTCTTGCACCATCAAACCCACACACATTCACTATTACCTCTTCATTACTGTTAATATTATACAGATTCTCGAAGTGTTATTTCCACACACCCCTCACATCCATTTCATCAGTTACAAAAGCACCATCCTTGTCATTATTCTAAGCAGGCTCCCTTTATTCTCATTTTAACCTTTCGCGCTTCCTTCCAGAAGAGCTCCTATTCCCTTCTAAGTCCCCATCATAGTCCTTCCAAACTCTTCATTTACAATTTTTTTCTCCTACGTATGCACCATTTAATTTTTCTTTTTTCCTCCTTATATGCTTCCAAACATCTTTCTTTTGAAACTTCATCATTGTACATTCAACCACGCTTCTTTTTTGCTTTTAACCGCTTGCATTACCTCTTCATTCCACCACTCACTGTTAACATTCTTACTTCCTCTTTATGCTTATCCACATACTTCCTTTGCACTGCTAACAACTGCTTCCTTTATTTGCTCCCAGATTTCTTCAGTTTCAACTTGTTCACATTACAATTGATTTACTTGTGAGTGTTCTTAGATAACTTATCCTTATTACCTTGGTTTCACTTACTTCTCACTCTAATTTCTACCCACTTCTTTCAACGTATCAACTTCCTCTCCATCCAAGCCCCCACTAACTAACTTTACATAGAACAACATAATGATCGATAATCCCATTCCTAAATCCTCTCACTGATTTAAAATCCATCCTAAACACATACTTCAAACATCTCCTGCTTCCACCAACACAAAATCAATCCATACTTTTCACTTCGGAACCATCTCTACCTACACCAAACTCTAGTATACTTATGATACTCTTGTGTTTAAAGAAAGTATTACTTTCACACATACCTCTCTCCTCACAGAAGTCAATCACCTTCCTACCATTCTCATTTCTTCCGACACCCCAAAACCACCTGTTATACCATTTCTTTTCTTGATCCACCTATCCAACCATTTAGGTTCCCAACACAATCAATCTGAAGCCCTACCACCCCATCCAAAACACCTTCAGATTATCCCAAAAAATCGTGCTCCCTTCAACATTTCCCTCAGATGGACCATACGTCACAGCCAACATACCTTGACTTTTTCAAACTTAAATTTTAAACCATTAGAATTCTATACTCACACACACAAAGTCTACAATAGCTTTGTACACAAGTCACTCATCAAAATTGCAACTCCTTCTCTCTCCCTTTCATTCCTTTCCACACCACTCATTTTCACCGTTTCCTTCGAGCAAATCAAATTTTCCCTTTCTAAATACATCCATCACCTCCTCCTCTTCTCCTCATCATTTATTCCTCTGACATTCCATGTACCCATACGATACATACAATTTCGCCGGAAAATTAAGAAAGCTACGGCTATCCACGACCATCTCGAGTCCTGCATCAGCATTCCTAGCAAGAGATAGGTATTAGTGGGCAACAACCCAACTACCACCGTCCCTTAGTCGAATTCTACGCAAGCAGGAAATACGATGTGGGCAATTCTTTCTCCACCACACATATATAAGTAGTATGGATGTCTGTAAGATGTTTGTCTAGAAGAGGTGAGGGACGTTTAAGTATATGATATGTGGATTAAATGGTGGTCAGTAAGATGTTGCTAGGATGAGTGTGTGAAGAAAATGAACGCAAAAGAGAAAGGCGAACCATTAAAAATGGGAGGTAATTTCAATCGCTTCGAGTATGAGGCATACTCTCCCTATTATATATATATATATATATAAATATATATATCTTAATAAATATTATTAAATATTATTAATATAATATATATATAATATATATAATTATATATATTATATATATATATATATATATTATATATATATAAATATTAATATAATATAAAAATTAATATTAAATATAAATATATATAATATATATATATATATACTATATATATATATATATATATACTATAATAAAATTATATATATTATTTAATAAATTTAAATAAATTTATTATTTTAAATAAATTTATTTGAATTAAATTATATATATATATATATATATATATAAGTCTAGTCAAACCATCTAGGTTAGGTCTTTTTACAGGGAAACGTAGGTCCATCTAGGTTAGGTTAGGTCTACTGCATCGACGATCCATATAGGTTTAGATTCGTCCTCCAAGTTAAGGTTATGATAAGATTTGTTAAGTATACACAAATTTATTATGTGTATACTTAACCTTGAAACTGGGAAGGTACCTAAACTAATACCTATATGGATCGTCTATGCCATAGACCTAAACCTAACCTAGATGAATTTACGCTGCCGTAAACGTAGGCCTAACCTAGATGCTTTGAATATATATATATATATATATATATATATATATATATAATTATATACATATACATTATATATAAACTATAAATATATATAATATAATATATATATAAAAAATATATATATATATATATATATTATATATAATATATATATATATATTATAAATATAAATATAAATATAATATAAATATTAAATATATATATATATATATATATATATTATATATATATATATATATATATATATATATATATATATATATATATATATATATATATATATATATATATATATATATATATATATATATATAAAGCTATCATTATATCCAAACTATAACCAGGAAAAGACAACTCTGACCTCTCATCATATCGCCCATTCCTCTATTATTAACACTATGCAAACTACTAGAAAAACCATACTAAACAAAATAACTCCACACATCACCAAACACAAATTCCAACGCGGCTTCAAACAAAACCATTCAACCACAAATGCACTCATAAACATCATTCAACCCACAATCAACGGTCTAAACTCAAAACCCACTCACAAAACAATAATCATAGCAATCGACATTAACAAAGCCTTTGACACAGTAACCAAACATAATTTAATTCGCAAAATAATAAAATCAAATATCCCCACTGTTAATTTTTGTGATTGTATTTTTACTTTTTAGGTTTGGATGGTTTATGAGAAGAAGCTGAAAGAAAGATTGAGAATGAGGATGAAAGAAGAAGTTTACATCACGGCGGTTTTTTTTTTTTAAAGTTTATTTTGTTTTGTGTGCGGCGGGAACGCATAGTTTATTTTTGTCTTTTTTTTTTTTATGTTGACCGTTGGTTACAAGTTTTCTTTTTTTTTTCAATTTATAAACTTGACTGTAAACACTTATGATATTATTAAATTAATGTTATAAAACTAGTGATATTCAAAGAGTGGTAAAGAGAGTTAAATGGTAAAAAGGGGAAAGTGATTGTTTGATGGGTTGTACGAAAACTAATTAACAGACGTAATAAATTGGATTATTGTACTGTTTCAAGAAATAAGGAAGAGTTATATCCCGCCCCTCATGAATTCATAGGAATTGAGATAAAGAGAGATTCAACTTCGAAACCTTGTAATATATGTACATACAAATACAAATATATATACTTTCTTGAATAGTTATTAATTGTAATCAGTACTACAAAGAAGAATTTACTTTTTCCATTCATCACTCACATCACAGGAATTCACAACCCATTGGAAGTGTAAGTGTTTTGCCCGTTTTGTAGTTTTTTGTTGGTCTACCTTTGCTATAGCTGTTGTATTTTCATCACCCACTAACCTAAAGAAATGGATTTCCAATTTCCTATCAGGAAGAAACAGCACAAATACAAACAAACAACACAAAATCCCGAACAGAAAACATCAATAACGGAGTACCCCAAGGAGCAATCCTATCCCCCATATTATAAAACCTTTTCACAGCCGACCTCCCACAACTACAAACAGACCCCATAAACAACAACCTACGCGAACGACATTGCCATAGCCACTACACACCAGAACCTAAACACTGCCACAAACTTGACGCAACAATACATAAATCAACTTCAAACATGGCTAACAGAAAACGGAATGTCCACCTCACCAAAAAATCATCAATCAAATTAATCACCACTGAATGCGAGCATGACACTCCCCCCACTTCCAAGTCTATTTAAACAACATTGCCATACCCCTCAACAAAACTTTAAAATCTTCGGAGTAACACTTGACACTCATCTCACCTTTACAAAACACACACAGACAACATAATTTCATAAGCAAACCAAGAAACTAACATAGTTAACGAACCGATCTGGCCGGCCAGACTATCACAAATAAAATCAAAAACACCACCACTATATACAAACTATACATTCGTCCGACTCTAAACAATGCCTCTCCAACTTGGAACCCATTACTGACTAAAAACAACATAAAGAAACACCAAACACAAAAAAAGCACTACGAATCATAACAAGATGTACATCAACTACACCACAACACCACCTACACGAAGAAACCAAAATTCTACCCATAGACATACAATTATACATACCTGTGTATATGGATGGGGTTATGAAAGAATTCGAGGTGGGGATGGCAGGAAATGGTGTTAGAGATGATGCGAGATGGAGAGGAGTGGAGGGTCCCACCTATTATATGCGATGATTTGGTTCTGTGGTGGCCGAATCTAAAGAGTTTGAAGAAGGATTTGGTAAGAGAGATTTGGCAAGGGTATGTAAAAGGAGGGTTTTGAAAGTAAACGTAGATAAGAGTAGAGTTAATAATGGAAGGTTGTCTGAGTGAAGGAAGTCACCTCAGTAGTGAAACGTTTCATGCTTAAGAGATGAAGCAGCTGGAGCAAGTGGTCTGAGTTTAATATTTAAGGTATGTGTATGGGATGAGAGGAGAACGGACTGAGCGAGAGTGGTAGTAAGGAACAGTTGTAGATGGCAGGAAAGGATGGCATGAGGTAAATGCAATTAAATCGTATGGTGTGTAAACGGGACCTTAAAGTACTTGAGTGCGCTAGAGTCTTACATGAATAGGGTACTGTTGTTACCTGTGTTTATTGTATGGTTAGTGAGACTAATGGTCTGGAATATAGAAGTATAGATCTAAAGTCAAATGTGTTCAGATGGACAAATCTTAGGGGCATGCTAGTGTGAAAAAGAATTAAATAAAGTGAGGAATGAACGAATTAGAAACTGTGGTGGTGGTGTGAAGAAAGGGGTAAAATGAGAGAATAAATAAATGAAAATAAGTTGAGATGGTTTGGCTCATGTGGAAAAGGATGAATGAAAGTCGGTTGGTTAAGCCGATGTAATGGTAATGTCGCCTTTGGGAACCGACCGGCTGGAGACCAGAAGAGAAAGTGGAGATTGAGTCGGCTGAACTGAATGTCCTGAAGGACAGAGAAATGTGGAGTTGGCAGGGGGCGAAAGAATAGAAGGTGCATGATAGGAGGAATGGCGGAATTTTGTGTATTGGGGGCAATGGTTGTGGTCCCACCTGGGCCAGGGATGAACCCTTACATGACGATTTACCATAGTGAGTGTCCGTCGCGCTCTTGTGAAGCCCTAGGGTGTGGATTTCTGCTCTGTGACGAAGCGTCTCACTAATTAATGGTAAGAGGGGGCGGTAAGGAGCTTGGCCTTTTCTGTTTCGACGTTTGTCATTTCTTCCTATAAATGCTTTTCTTTATTCCGATGCCTTGTACAGCACCTTAGTACCTGATTGAGAATAAACCCAATCTTAGGTGTCAATAAAGGAAGGATGAAGAAAGAAGAGATAAAAAAGACTTAACATAATTCTAGCCAAAGACTCAAAATATCACGCAACATATTGCTAACATAGCCCTCTAACATTTACCCACTCACCCATCCACACACTCAATAAATCAACCTTCTT
>JABUQX010104211.1:15000-39674 GCA_015478945.1 Trachelipus rathkii
TTTAAGTGAGTACACCTCCTCCTTGATTAGGAATCTGCCCGTGATAGTAAGTACTGTATTTCAAGTAAAAAAAAAAAAATAAAATATAATATAGCTGTAAAAAATAGTAACAAGTAACAAAAAAAAAAAAAAAAAAAAAAAAAATATAATATATATTAGATATAATATATAATAATATATATTAATATAATAAATATATTTATTAATAATTCATAATATATAATATATATTCAAATATAATATTATATAATAATAATAGATATATAACCTATTAATATATATACTATATAATATATAATATATATATTATTATTATAATATATATATATATATATATAATAATAGTGAAATGTGTGTGGGTTTGATGAGTGCAAAGAAGGAATAGGTTATTTTGGGGATGGATCATTAGTAAGTAGGAGGTAATATAGGTAGAGAGAGGAAGTTGAAGAATGGTAAAAATCTGCAGCGAATATAGATGAAATTACTGGTGAAATGACTCAAGAGCGCGAGGCGAGATTGTGAATTGATTGTTTTGGGAATTATGGTAGTAAATCGTTTTATTGGAGGTAAAAGTTTTCTCGGGAGGTGGAGAGAGCCTGTAAAAGTACCTACTTAACATATAAGGGTATAGATGTGAATAAAGGGTAACTGTAGGAATTATAGGTGAATTAGCTAATTATACGTAAGTATATGTAGGAGATATAATCTGGTAATTTCTGGTTACGACACGAGGTGCGTCTGAGTGTGACTACTCAAGAAACTGATTGCGCAAGAACATGAATGCGTTTTAGAAAAGTGGAATAGGGATGTGTGGAATCAAAAATCTTTATTTGAATCACATATCTAAAAATAGCAATGCCTGATCGAAAAAATGAGAGGAAATAATGAAATAATTAGATATTTAAGGTTTATGGATTTATATGCTAACAGGTGCCAATGATTAAGGATTAATAGGGAAGCTCTATGGTCAGAGTGTCTAAGTGATATATTGGATGGTTGTGGGTATGTGCTTTCTGAAATGAAACCAAAGTATGTTATTGGATATGCAGCAGATATAGTTAGAATGCGTGTCTTAAGAAATAAAATGTGGTGCTATCGGTAAAAGTAGTTGATTGTTATATATATATAATTAGCACGAGATGAAGGTACAGGGCATGTGTATCGTCTCCTTGTATTATTTTCTAAAATTTGTTATATGGGATGGAGGCGTATATAAAAAGGACAGATAGAAGATGTGGTGTATTATTTTTTAGATGATTTGATGGAGAATAGATAGAACAGAGTGGAGGGGTGCTACCCGTATTAATCTCAATATAATACTAATAACAGCTCGGTAATCTAAGACATGAAAAGAAGTATGATGAAAGATGATTAATTGTTGTGTAATCTTTAAGCAGGATAGATGAATTTTATTTAATGGCAGGAGTGTGATAAAAAAGGAGGAGGATATTCGATAAAAGTAAACACAGTAGAATAAAGAAGTATAGAGAGGCCGATAGTGCGGAGCGCCTGTAAGAAGTTCTAGGGGTGGATTTTTGGTTGCGAGGAACGGAGTTCTCACCTAAAATTCAGAAAGCGGGGGGGCGTGTTGACTGTGTTGGAGCGAGAAGCTAGGAACGGGAAGGAGAATGCAGGGGAGGGCTAAGAGACATGGGACCTTCGTAACGACTTTCGTCAAAAATTCTTCTACTACTTTTTCTGTTTCCCGTGTGCATGTTGACGCACCTTAACAAGCACAAAACCCATGTCTTGGGATGAATGATGATAGATGATATATTATATAATATATATATACTATTTAATATATATATATATATAATAGTGTAAGTATAATAATAGAATAAAAATAATAAATATTTATATAGTATTATATATATATATGAAATATATTAATATATATATATATATAAATAATATATTATAATATAGTAATACTATATATTATATATATATATAATATATAATATATATATATGATATATATATAAAAACGAATATAACAAAACAGAATTGGGCTTACAGTAGGGCTTCTATAATCAGATGAAACCTAGTAAAAGGATTTTCTGTTTACACAGGTATACTCTACACAAGAAGTAAGACCAGGAGCCTCTCGCGAGAGCCGGACCCAAAATATTTTGAGGGGTTGGAGCCAGGGCAGGACCGAAATCTGTGTGGGGGGGCCTGGAGCCGTAGTGAAGATTTTAGGGGCACTCGCAGCGGTGGAGCCGCAAAAAAACAGACGACTTGCTGCTGATTCACGGCAAGTAACCAAAATTAAATAATGTATATGAATTTTATTACTACAGGTTATATATATATAAGTATATCTTATTATTATTAATAAA
The DNA here is from genome assembly GCA_015478945.1 of Trachelipus rathkii. NCBI lineage: Eukaryota > Metazoa > Arthropoda > Malacostraca > Isopoda > Trachelipodidae > Trachelipus > Trachelipus rathkii. The sequence continues at coordinate 17,346 of JABUQX010104211.1, forward strand.
TATAAAATTAATATATATAATATATATATAATAATTATATATCGAGTTAATCATGTTACCTATACTGAGGTGGTTATAATAGATATGAGTGAGTAGTGAGTATATATATATAGTTATATATATATATAGAAGAGATGAGTGATAGAGACGTATATATATATATAAAGATATTAGAGGTATAGTATAGTTTGGATTCACACAAGCAGCTGCTATAGAGCGAGAAGAGAGAAGGGAGAATTAACGTGTAGTCAATAAAAAACATGTAAATATAGCGAATATGGCAATTAGAGAACATGTATTTGCGTGTGACAGTTTTTATTTAATGGTCTACTATATATATTCAGCATATTGAATGACTTCTCTTACTATTAAAATTGATTAAACTATTATTAGAATAACTAAAGGATTATTAAGAATAAGATTAACTTGAAGATAAAAGGTGATTAGCAATAAAGTACCATATCAGAATGGGAGCTGTGACTCAAAGTCAATGAACGAAAGAAGAAGGGAGCATTAGCAGCATTGAGACACTATTTTGGTTAAAGAAAGCTAACTGTACACTTGTGTATTGGTTTTTTTTATTATATAGTATTATTGCTATGGGTGTCATCAATTATCATTAAGGGGACCGAATTAATAATTTCTCTTCACGAAGACAAACATTGATGCAATTCGCATACCTTTTTCTTTCCATATGAAAGAGTAGTTGCACTATTTATTGTGCCTTAGTCAGGGTTGAGTTTGACCTTGGTGTATCAGGGGTAATTGCGCACTATGTGCGTATATTCACGTTCTTTGATGACACAGGTTACTTGTGGTTTCATAGCAAAGAATTAAGGTGATATATATATATTCAAACATCATAGAAAGTATAAGGTAAATATAACATAGTAATTGCCATTATTATAACAAAACTATTGAATATAACTATAAATCAACTTAAATCATATATATATATATATATATATATATATATATATATATAATAATATATAATATATATTATATATAGATATAATATATATATATATATAAATATATATATAGAGATATGCCTTTCTTTCTTTCTTTTCTTCACCTCCCCTCTTTTGCCCCACAGAATTGGGGGTAAAGGTTGCTGTACAGAGCATTCGGGAAAAGAAAAGCAGATAGCGAAGAACATATGAAAAAAACGTCGAAAAGAAAACCGATCTTACGCAGCCGCTACACAGATCTGTACCATTAATTAGTGAGGACAGCTCCGTCGAGCAGACAAAGAAAATCCACCTAAGCATCATGGGAACCCGTGAGCAATTTGCGACGGAGCTCGCTCACTGATGGTAAATCGTCAAATGATAAAGGGTTACAATCCCCTGCCAGGGTGGGTCCACATCTCATGCCCGCCATTACAGAAATCTAGCCGCCAATTACTCATCCATCCCCTAATATCAGACAACCATTTAATTCTCGCCTACGTTGCGCAAAACATGCACATTTTTCCTCTCCTTCAGACATCTTCGTTCAACCACGATTCAAATCCAACTTCTCTCGTCGTCCTCAGCCGGTCGGTATTTCCCAACACAACTCACCACTATATCCAGGTCCGCTTTAAAGACCCAACCAATACTATCATTCATCTGATTTGCTTTTTTTCCACCATGACCCAACCATCTTCACATACTTTCATTTATTCTCTCATTTACCCTTTCTTCACACCAACACCACTCTCTAATACGTTCATTCCTCTCTTTAATCAATATCTTCACCTAAAACGCAACACCCCTAAGATTGTCCAATCTGACATATTGAACTTTAGATCTATACACCTCTTATTCCCAGACCATAGATAGTCTCACTACCATACAATAACACAGGTAACAACAATAACCTCATCGTAAAGACCCTAGCACTACCAAGACTTAGTACCCTTTGCATTGTACACCAAATGTGTCAACGATTTTAATTGCTCACCATATCCACATTCCTTGCCCTATTCACAGAACTTTTCCCTACTATCACTCTGCATCTTGTTCCGTATCACGCTGTTGCTCATTCTCATACATGAGTACCCTATAATATTTTTCACAAACTAAAGAAAACCAAACACTTGTTCTAGACTGCTCACTACCATCTAACTAACTGTCACACTGCGAGAGGAGGTGTCCTCACTCACAATCCAACCATTACTCTTATCCACGTTTACTTTCAGCCCCTCCTTTCACACACCCTGCAAAATCTCTCTATCAAACCTTCTCAAACTCTCTTCAGATTCGCCACATCTAGAACCAAATCATTCTCGCAAATTATAATAGGTAGGGCTACCCTGTCGCACTTACTAACTCCATTCTCTTTCACCATTTTTCTAACATCCATTTGTCCTGGCCATTCGGGATACCGCTCCCACCAACTTTTCTAAATTCTTCATAACTCTCATTTTCTATATACCAATTGAATAACCTAATGGGCGACCATATCACATATCCTCTGTTCCTTACTCGTCGCTATTAATCTCTAATATTCCTAAAGTCTAACCCAATTGACTTGACACATGTTAATTGCTTACAGACACGCTAATCACTATCGTCAATAATCTATACTTATGATCCATTCAGGAAGCCTAACCACCAACACCCAGGATAGATAATATCACTAACACCGTGGCCATAAACGCTCCACCTATTAACTCTATCATATCGCCTGTTGCAAATTCCATAACAAACCTAAATACAATGTATTCATCTCTCCCTCATTTTCTCAAACATTTGTTTCAATGTAAAGAAAATTATGATCCACACATCACGTACACTCCTAACGCACGCTTACGTTTCTTCACGCAAATACAGATTCCCTGACGAGTCACTCGAATACCAAGGGATTAAAAAAAAATTCCACTCTTCGACCAAAACTACACCTGTACCTCCCTACAACACATCAAATAAACTTAATTCCCCTAACTTCTCTAAAATTCCCTTATGTGTCCCTTAAGCGCTTATACAAGGGTTACTATATACCGCTCTCCTCCAATCCCTGAACTGCAATAACCTCCATAATACGGCTGTTAATATTACAACCACAACTTCGAAATCCAATCAATCACCATCATCGTCGAGTACGTTAACTGCATTTCAACTAGTATTTCATCTTACCTGCAGATTTAAACCATTCTTCCACTTTCTCTGAGCGCAGTACCTAAGCCCATGTAACCGAGATCCTCCTTACTTAATAACAACATTCATCCCCAAAATACCTATTGCCTCTTGCCACCATCAAAAACGCACACATTCACTAACACCATCACAAATTGGTTAATATTGTGCAGATTTTCGAAGTGTTTCTTTCCACACTCCCCCGCACATACCATTCAATCAGTTACAAAAAAGCCATCCCTATTCATTATTCTAAACACAGATTCCCCTTATTCATCATTCTTAACTTCGCGCCTCCTTCCAGAAAGAAGCTTCACATCTTCCTTGAGCTATGTCCTCATTCATCCTCCTTCAAACTGTCGATTAACCCTCTTGTATAATTCTCCTACGTATGACCGTTCTTAGTTATTTCTTTTTTCCTCCTTGATATAATTCCAAGAATGCACTTTCTTTGTGAATCTGTACATCATTTGTTTTTTAGTACCATTCAGACCGCACGCTGTCTTTTTTAACCTTTAAGCCGCTTTTCATTCACCCCTTACATTATCCCAACCATGTCGGCGTGTTACAATTCTTACTATCCTACTTTACACAATCCAACACCACTTCCTTATTGCACTACTAAACATTGCTTCTTCATTTGCCCCAGATATTGCTCAGTATTCAACATTGTTCACATTCAAGACCGTTTCACTAGCGAGCGCTCATTACATACGTATCCTTAATATATCATATTCACACTTAAGCTTCTCATCTAGTAATTTTAACCTACTTCCCTTTCGATATCACCTCCTCTCCAAATCCCAAGCCCAACACTAACGTTAATTTTAACTAGAACAACATAATGATCCGATACAATCCATTCCTTAATCCACCTAACGATGTTATAAGACCAATCCAAATCACAAAACGATTATACTTCAACTACTCAATCATTACTTCACGCAACACTAAATCAATCATACTTTTCACTCTGATAACCATCTCTACGCTACACCAGACTCAGTGATAACTTGATGGATACTCTTGGTTTTAAGAAGTATTACTATACACACAACATATCCATCTCTCTTCAAGAAATCATCACCTTCCTACATTCTCAATTATATCTTCAATATCCGCCCACCAAACCACCTGTTTTAAACCATCACATTTAGTTTAGAGATCACAACTATCCCACATAAACGTCAGGGTCCCCAGCACCAAAAACTATCAATCTAGAGCTCCTACTACGAGCGCTGCCATCAAAACATCATTCAGATTATCGCAAAAAATCGTACTCTCTTCAACGTTTCCCTCAGTGGACCATACGTCACAACCACATCATAACCTGAACCTTTCAAACTTAAATTTTACCATTAGAATTCTAGGACTCACAACACGAAGTCTACCATGGCTTCATACCACAGGTCACTCATCAAAATTGCAATCTCCTTCTCTTCCTCTCTGCATTCTCTATCACACCAGCCGACCACCAAGACCAAAAAAAAATTCAAGACAATCACACCACTTAATTTCACTTTTTCCTTTCATCTTTTCTTCAGTCACAGCGAGCAAAATCAAAATTTGCACCTTTCTAAAATACATACCATCATCCTCTCTCCTCTCTCCTCAACATTACTTATTCCTCTGACCATTCCATGTACCCGCATCCGATTCCATACAATTTATTCGCACGAAAGTTAAAGTCGTTTACAGCGATTCACGACCTTCTCCAGAGGCCTGCATTAGCATTCCTGGCAGAAATAGATGGTAGTAGGCAGCCAACCCAAGTCAACCACCGCCCCTTAGTCGACTTCTTCGACACGCAGGGACGTACGATGTGGGAAATTCTTTCGTCCCCCCGCACAAGGGGAGTGATGAAGTAGTTAGGGATATGTTAGTAAGGTGTTAATCTAGAAGTATATATAAGGTGTTTATTCTAGTGTTATCTGAAGTAATATATAAAAGGTGTTATCTAGTGTTCAAACTTATCCCGCTGAAACGAAGAGTAAAATCTTTCCTGTGACTCATCATTTAAAAGGGGGCCAGCCTTTGAGTACTATCCAGCATTTATGGGATGAGACAACACCGGTGCTTTAAAAAAAACTACGTTTGAAACGTCTTTTTTTGGGGACGTGGGATGGACCTAGTGGTCTAGAGAAGCCGGTTACTGTTACGAGTTGAAACAAATCCGACGCGAGGTCAGTGTTTCGAATCCCGCTGAAGAAGAGTAAAATCCTTCTGTGACTCATTCATTTAAAATGTGTTATCTAGTGTTAAGGCTATGTTATGTAAGGATGTTATCTAAGAAGTTAATATAATATATAATATTAATATATATTATATATATATATTATATATATATAATATATATAATAGTATATATAATATATATATATATAATAGTTAATATATTATATATATAATTAATATAATATTATAGTATAGTTCTCCTTTAAACATTTAAATTTGTTATGTAATATTTACTATATCAATAATAAAAAAGGTTCTATACTTCTATAGATTTAACTTTAATTAAGTTTAATATCTTTAGAAAAATCATGTCGACTAAACCAAATCGAAAACACCTCAAGTAGAATATTTTATTCATTCTGGAGATAAAAGGACTTACATTTGCCAATATGAAATAGTAACGACAGTGTATGCAGAATCAAGTCAGCTCGCCATCGCTTAAAAAGAGATTACACAAACCACAGTTACTTATTGGGGAGCATAAACACACCTAACGTGGATCCTTTAAATTAAATGCGATATTTAAAACGCTCGTACCCAGACATTGCTGCAGTTATTAAAACGAAAGATGAAGCAAAAGCTGTTCAGGATAAATTTTATATTTAAAAATTAAGGCTAAAGTGGATACTTTTTTCGTCAAAAACTCGTTCTGTCTATGTCGACTGAAAAATTTAAAATAAAATTGATTATAATGGTTGTTAAAGATAGTGACCCATTAGTTTTTTTTTTTTTTTTGGCAAGACCTAGGGTTTAAAGCACTGTGTGGCCAGTACATGGTTTCGAAACTGGAAGTTGCTTTAGAACTATAAAATATTTGTGAAATAGTTCTAGAAGCGGATAAGTAAAAAAAATAAACTTAAAAATTGCTTAAAGGGATGCTTCGTGCATTTAAAAATGGATGCTTGCACAAGGGCAAAGCTAAATTATTTTGCCATTAATATTACATATGTGAACGGAGATAAAAACAATGTTACTAAAACGTTATCAGCAAGAGATACCTTGAATAGGGCATTGCCCGTGAGCGGTGGTGATAACGGCGTAAAAAAAAAAAAAAAAAAAAAAAAAAATCGAAAAATTTCAGCAATATAACAAAAAATTTTTTATTTACAGTTTTAAAAAAATCCAAAATAATAAGAAGAGGCAGTAGTTAGCTTAGTTACGAATAGCGGATAACATGATCGGTACGATTTTAAAAATTAAAATAAGGGAGAATGAGGTGAGGTTCACAAGCTGAGATAAAATGTTGATACTGATTTTATTGAATGGCAAAACGAAGAAGTAATCGTTGTTTTTAGAATGAACTTGATAAAACTATGATAACACTATGGTCCGAAATAAGGTGTGAAGTTCATACTTTACGTTAGCAGTGCGATTGTCTCAACAGTACTCATTCAGCAAATATTATACAGCAAGGCGAACAAATAACAAAGCAGCACATACAACCAAAACTATTAGTGGAATTCTAAACGTCATGCGGAAAGTGCCAATTCTTAGTAAGAGACAAATGGGGAAGTACAATGTCTTAATGCTCGAGAAGTCTTCTGCAACTAAAGACATAATTGTATGATGGCTGCCGTACTGCCTGAACTTTCTCTCTCTGATAGTCAGTGGGAACAAATCGAAACCCTCAAAGAATTATTAAAACACCCATACTTTACAACAAAAAATTTTCATTTAGAAGACGTTTCTACAGGAAAAGTTTTATATAGAAGGGATTCTAAAAAATGACAAAAAATTCCATGTAAAGAAGGGAATGTTAACTGAAAACAAAATATCTTTGTTGATCCACAGTTCAGAATCTTCCTCAGAACTGATGTTAGAAAGCTAGATTGCTCTTGTGAACTAGGATTTAAATTGAATAACACTATCAAATAGAAATCTCTGTCGGAGTCAGATAATTATCTGACTCAGCCGTTTCAGGAATCCATAGTTGTGGTACCTTGTCAGATGAAGAAGTAAAATTTAACAAACAATAGGACCAATTAACCAATCTTGTCAGATGAAGAAGGCAAATTTGACAAACAATGGGACAAACTGGACCATGCAGGAAAGCGATTGAAAAAAAGCAACCTATCTTTAAAAGACCTTCAACCTAATAATACTCTAAAAAATGCTAAGTAGAATTCCATAAGGTATTAGATGAAATAATGAAAATCGACCGGAAATCATAATTTAAGAGGCATCCCTAGCTATCCTAAAATTTTCAGATGCGGCTTATAAATTCAGCTTGACTTTGTTAGTTATATGATATGGTTTAAGCTTTATTTTCTATTTAATAATGAATGAAATCGGATCTAAGGAAACCATCGTCATAGGAGGATTGTATTGAAGAAGTTTAGATTTTTTCAGAGACATTGTTTTGAATAATATTTATATTTACTAATGCTCAGGCAGTTCAAAGAGAAATTATTTTAAATTTAGAAAAATTTTAATTTTAAGTATAATATAAATATATAAGTAAAGGTTATATATAGATATATAATATATAATATATATATATAAATATATAGTATACTATATAATATAATATATATATATACTATAAATAGGTATATATAATATATATATATAATAATAAACTCCACTTAACGTGTTTATCCCCTATGCAGGGGATAACACGGGGGACCACAGGAAATCGAACTTTAAGGCTGGCTATCCTAAACCAGCGCCACCAAACGTGTTCGTCAGTCCGAGTTTTAATTCTTGCCACCCAGGTAATAAAACTCCCAACTGCTACCTGAAGGATTTGAAACCAGCGTCCCTCAAACGTAAGAGAGGCGGGAGCGACTCAAATCATCCTGCGCCACGAGGCGTTCTTTATATAATATCACTTATATTAATATATTACTTATCAATAGTATATAATACGTATATAATAAAGAAATAGGTATATATATATATATATATATATAGTTATATATATATACATATAGTATAATAGATATATAAATATATAATATATATATAATAAATAAGAATAAAAAGAATATATATATAATATAGATATAATAGTATATATATTATATATAATAATAATATATATATATTATATATTATATATATAAATATATATATATATATATATATTTAAAAAAAATTACTTTTTAATAAAATTATATTACGTAACTACAGGAAATTCATCGTTCAAAGAGGAATTATATTAAAATTTAGGAAGAAAATGAATTATTCTTTTTCTGTATTTCTTAGAAAATATTTTATAGAAAATAAGATTTTTAAGTTTTTAATTTTAGGTTAATAAATAGGTCATTAACAAACATTCAATATCATCATATATAAAAATTTTGTAACAGAGAATTAATGATTTCAAAAGTGTAAATGGAGAAGGAATTATAACAAGGGTCGGAGCCGGAAAAAAATTTGCCGGCTCCGCAGCCCTGGTCGTAACAAGTCAGCATGGAATATGAATAATCTGATTGCAGGATCCTTATAAAATAAAATTGTTAGAAAGTGTTGAAAAGGTTTTAGAATGTAGTTAGCATCGATTTTCATGCAAGCAGGCCATAGTTCACAAGAAAACACATAAGGCATGCCAAGCGAGTCAAGGATCTAATGACTGGAAAACTATTGGGAAAGAATATATACGTACCGATTTTACCCTATGTCCGATGCCCATGATAAGAGTCCCTTTCTTGCGCATATCATTAACAAAATCCATTGGGTCAAGACCAGCATCATATGCTTCACTAAATTGCCTTGCAGCCCCATCTAAAGCTCCACCAAACCTGTCACCCTATAAATTTATATTATATATATATATATATATATATAATATATATATATATATATATATATATAGTAAAATAAGAATTCACACAGTATTAGTATATATATATATATATAATATATATAAAAAATATAATAAGATATAATATATAAATAATAAGATATATAGTATATATATATACAAATCAATATAGTTGACAAATTTTTGTAAAATCGACTTGGAAATGATTATAAGCAAAAGAAAATCATAAAATGTATAAACTTAATAGCAAGTTTTAATAAAATTTAATTCAGGAAGATTTTCAATTATTATAAATGGTTAAAAGGGATATTAAAATATTGATATTAGAAGCTTACACAAAGAGTTTATATTCTGTACTACGATTTATATAAGGATTTGACAAGTAATATTTTAAAATAAGGCATTACTATCTATTATTACTGTCGAGTGCTTAAAGTCTATATACCGCTGGAAATGAATGATAAAGGAAATAAATGATATATACTCACATAAAATACTACGAAAACAGAGTAATAGGATAGTAGATATATAAGCCCTACCTATATATTATAGATATATATATATAGTATATATAATTAGTATATATATAGCTCACTCACCGATAACGTTGATCATACGATGGTTAGTTGGTGACTGAAAATTAACACTCACACAAGACTCAAGAGGATTTGAGTGGAGGTAGACCGTATTCGTACGGGATAACCGGATATGTATTATAATATGAATCGCATGGCACTAGCCAAATACCACCACTTACGTACATCCACCCACACACAATAATTGATGACGCACATGACGAGAGAGAGAGAGTGGCGGGAAGAGGTAAAGAGTGAAAGAAACTAACATGCACCGAGGCAAAGACAGAGGAAAGAAAGGTAGAACACAAAACCTGACTCAAAGTCGAAAAGAAAGCCCAAGCCATGTGAGCACACCAACCTTTAGATATTAAAACTTTTAGTGAAAGAAACTCGTCGACAGTCAAGAAAAATCTACCCCGGCCCAAGAGCTTCCACCCGGACAGAGAAGGAAAAGGCATCAAAACTGCACATGATGGAATCTCGTCAATGGGAAGGTTGAATCTGTCCTCACTCCCAAGGCCACAACGTATACCAAATCACTACAAAACACAAACACATAACCGAAGATTTACAACCCAATTAAGCACTTTTCTTCTTCGCCCTCTGCATGAACAGCACATATTCTACTCAACTCCAAGTGCAGCATCTCTTACTATTCTACATCCATTTTTTCTGTTGGTTACTTCAGCCCCAGCCAGAATTACCCAGCACACATCACTAAACTAGTACATTAGCTTACCAACTATACTATCATCCATCCTCTACTCACATGGGACCAAACCATCATTCAACTGCACTGGCATTGTCAGCTCTCTGCAATTTACCCCTTTCCGATTACATTCACACAGCATTTCAAAAACGTTCATTCCTCGATATCCAGATGCTTCATCAACATCCTAACACGCCCCTAAGAATGGTCCATCAGTAGAGCAAAATTTGTTGATCTTTCAGTATCTATACTACGTTAATTCAGACCACGGTCTCACTACTGCTTACAATTAACAAGGGAAAACAAGACATTACAGCACCTCATGGTAAGACCCCAGACGCACTGTAAGACTTAGGTCCCGTTTCAGTTTATTTATACCAACAAAATATTAGCCTAGAGAATTAATAGTTTAAACATACGGTACAAAACACTGTTCCACGCTGCCACCATCCTAACGGCAAGCATCCACACCGAGTACTGTCCTCACTCATAAACCATAACCTTACTACTTATCTAACCCTCAGTTTGCCCAACTCTCCTTTATAACACCACCCTGCCAATAATTGTCTTCTAACCAGATCCTCTCAACACTCTTTTCCAGATATCAAAGACATAAAAACCAAATCAAATCCACAATGTATAAGATAGGTGAGTAGGCACCGATCCCCTCTACTTCCATTCTACCTTTACACTTCTTAACGCCATCCTTTTCACCCCACCTTTTAGGCTTCATAAGCCCCATCCATATTACAAATTGAATAATCACAAGGAGACATAGACAAGATCCGCTTGCCTTTCACTTGCCGCCATTAGAATGATTAATTAACTTCTAACCAGTTCGGACGAATCTGTCTATTCTGACGTTTATCATACAAACAGCGCTTCCACTAGTCGTTTCATCAACTATAACTGTTTTGATTCCATTCTCAGACAGAGCGGCCTTAAACACATAACACGCAGTAGAAAATTAGAATCGACCGTTAACTACCCTTAGCTAATAGTAGTTTCAACACCTATTCCAACCTGCTCTATGCACATAACGAGCTGGAGTTGCAACAACCGCATCGACACAACGAAGACATATGAGCAATTTATTCTTCATCCCTTGAAATTGGCTCCAATCATTTATATTTCAATGCTAAAGATTTTGAATTGCCAATCTATACCGTCTACCCACTCATCTGCTTAAAGCAGCACCATCATTAAGCCTTCTCACTCAATCAGCTACTCTTCAGCACTCGTATGCCCACCCGCGTTCTTACCTTACAAGAAATGAACCAGCAACTCTATTCCTTAACATACAAATCCATAAACTCTAGATATCAAATTTTAATTCCTCTATCATCGCTACATTTTCTCAATTAGATTTGTATTCAATTTTAGAAGCGTACTTGATCCTACAAAAAATCCATCTTACCAGATTCTAACGCACCTTCACCAATCGTAAGTTCCTCAGTCACTCGACTTACACGCCTTCGAACCAAAAACGCAGAAGAATACCAGGTCAAGGTAGTTATCTTACTCATACGATACAGACTCCATAAACTAATATCCCCGTATAATTCCGATACAATGGTACCTCTTAGATAATTTGTAACCATTACTGCTCTCCTCCAATCCCTTGGAACTAAATACCCTCCATTAAACGCTATGTTACCTACAATCTATACCAAATCCAATTCAATCAACATCTCACCTCCGAGAAAATCTTGATGCTATAATGTGATGAAGTTGATTTATCATTTGTAATACCTGCAGATTTACCATATCTTCAACTTTTGACTCTCACGTTTACCTCCAATCGACACCTTCTTACTTACACAAAGCAATCTACACTCACTGTAAGTCCTTGTTTAAATTTGTACATCTTTAAACACCACACATATTATTCACTATGCAGGCCTCACTATCAATTATGTACCGATAATGCCTTGAAGCAAGACTTATATAACGCAGAGTAGTTCTCGGCTGCACGAGTCTCCTCACAGTCCAAATTGTCATCAGTTATATAGAAGGATGCCACAATAATGCGCCTGCGATCTCCATTAGTTCTAAGCAGACCTGCCCTAATCTCATCTCTTAACCTTTCGCGCTTCCACTTTAATAGAAGAGCTTCACATATTCCCTTGTATAAATCTTCATTCATCTCCTCTACCACTAGATTCAGGTTAGCCTCTTTTGTTTTCATCTACGTATGGGGACCTTAATAGACTAATATAACTTTTTAAAGTTGCCTTCTGTAATATAATCATCACACAATGGACAATTAGTAATATGAAGGAATCTCGTGCGAGTTGGAGTCTGGGTAGTGGTACATTCCTAACCAAACGAATTCTTATTCTTATACTAAATAACCGCTTGTCAAAATCAAGCTTCACTTATCATTCCACCACCAATTTATCTGTAACATTCGCTTAATTCTACGTGTTTTACAATCTACATCCTTCCTTCTTGCACTACTAACAGTAAAAACGCGCTTTCACTTTGCGACTCTCTTCCAGATTTTCGTAATCCAAAATAAGAGTTTTTACATGAGTCATCACATTATCAAGAATGAATTATTTACTTGCGAACGCTCATTAAATATTATTCACTTTATGATATTGTTGTACCACGTAATCAACAAAACTATATTCTCACTCTTAATATGCTACCCACTATCCTATAACAATCATTAATACAACCTACGCTCTCCATTCTACAGACCAGAGCCAGAGCGAAACAGTAAAGGATTACATAAAGAAAAAACATAAACAAAAGCATACGAGTTTGATAGAAACACAAAAAAAAAACGATGTAAACAATAAAGGACTTTATGCTTAAGATGAACAATAATCCGATAAAAATAAGCAGCCAATTAGGAATAAACCCCCTACAACTGGAAAATTAAAAATCACCGTAGACCACATGAAGCGATTACTAACATCATCCTATCAATCAACCAACACAAAAATCAAGTCATGACTTCATTCACTTCGATACCAAACTCTACCCTAACACTGAAGGACATATATCTCGATATAAAATACTCTGTGTTTAGAAGGAGATAAGTAGATGTACGTCAACACACATAACCTCTCTAACTCACCAGAAATAGCAAATATCACGTCGTATACCTACCAATTCTACATTTGTTACTTCACCAACACCAAAGTCAGTACTTGCATAAGCAATCAAGGTAATTAAACCAAACAACATGTTTTTGAATACCTATCCAACACATTTAGTCAATCCCTACAATACGGAATCAATACGTAAAGCTCCTAATCACCCCATACCACAAAAATTCCTTGCAATTATCCATAAAATTTACTTCTTCAACAAATGTACCTCAGTGAAAGTATGATCACAAACCACACATACGTTGACCTTGTTCAAACTTAAAATTTAATTTTTTTAAACTCACTGGCAAAGTAACTAACACGCACACAATCTGTACCAGTAACTCGAATACCACAAACTTTACTAGTTCTCAGAAACTCCCTTCTCATCATCATTCTCATCCTTTCCACACCACCATTCCTTTCCACACCAACAGACACCACACCACTCATTTCACCGTTTCCTTCATGCGTTTGTTTCCTGATGTCACAGAGAGCAAAATCAAATTTAGACCGTATTCTCTAAGAATACGAGTCCAATCACCAGCTTTCCTCTTCTCCTCAACAATTATTACCTCTGGCATGCCATTATATCATTCCTGGCGAAAAGATAAAGTAGGCAGTGGGCAGCAACCCAAACAGCTAGTGACACGACGCGTCCCTTTAGACGCCTTCTTACGACAACGAGTGCAGGAGTCATATGATTCGTGGGTAAAGTCATTTCTCCGACAAGATAGGGAGAGTATAGAGAGCGAAGGGCAACTGTTCTGTAATGATATTAGATCTAAGAAGAGAAGAGAGAAGGAGAAAGATGGAACTGTGAAGTATAATATCGTGGAAAGAAAAATGTAGACTTCAAGGACATGTGTGCATTTGAGTTAAGATTTTGTTTGCACTGTGGAAGAAAAGAGACAGAAACAGATGAAGTAGTAGAGAAATATGATAGGAAAAGAAGAGAGCAGAAAGGCGAGACACAGTGTAAGAACCAAGCTGAAGAGATACATTAAGGAGACCACATACATACCCAAGTGAGCAAAATATAGAAGAAGGGATAATAGTTCAAACACCTATCAGCGAGTATGACGGAGACTTCTATGCTCTCTCATCATACGAACTAAAGCTATCAGAAATGAGATAGAAATGAATGAATAAGTAATAAGATAAGATAACAGAAGAAGTATATATAAAGAAGTAAAGGAAGAGAAGAGAAGAGATAAAGTGATAAGATCTTACACTTACACTTACACTTACACTTACACTTACACTTACACGTACACGTAAAAATAAACTTTGATATTGATATCACAGTTTGGTGGATAATAAATATATATGAGTTCAACTACCGTACACTGTGTAAAGATACTAGTAGGAAATACATGTACAATACTAGTGCATGTGTGAATATAAAGCTATTTTAGGTTCAAGTACAGTACATAAGGTGTACATTGTACACGCATAAGTACAAGTAGAATTTCCTGCGCAGGGATAGGGTAATTATTGTGTAGCATTGCGCATGTAAGAGCGTATGTGATATAGAGTTGATCGATGCCCCAGTATGGTGCAGTTGTTGTCTTATAAAATGACTGGTTGTGCTGGTGCACGACCTCCTTGTGTGGTACGGTGAGGTACGGTGTGGTGTGGTGCGGTGCGGTGCGGTACGGTGGCCGACCAACCCTAACATGTTGGACAGACATCATTAGATAAATTTTCCTTCTTGGCAATGGGCAAAAGCTCGAAATGTAAAAGGTGTGAATTTTTTTAAATAATGGATAACTACTTCGATCTCTGCTTATCTCTGGCCATTCAGTGCTAGCGACCAGTGCCTATCGTGTGGAAAAATTCTCGTTCTCTCTATCATTCCCTATATTCATTTCAGCCAGGAAATCGTTGCAGGGAATAATCTCTATCGACGAGCAAAGGGTCTGCTATCAAAGGGGAAAAAGCTGCTAGACTTAGAACCTTCCTTGGTTGCTACTTCAACTGTTAAAAAAATTGATCCCTTTCATCCTCTAAAGAATGCTTCTGTAATATCTTGCCTTCCTCAGGCTCTTATCACTCTGAGTCATTTGTGTTTCTAACTCCCAACTGAAAAGGTTAATCTCTTCGGCCAGTTTAACTATATTCTCTAGGTCTCAATACTAGCACTTCCTCCCACCGTTGGAAGCGCACATTTACTATGCAGAATAAAAGGAACCCCTCTCAGATCCTTCTAACTATCTGCCTGTTAGCCCTCATTGAATCGCTATCTTAAGATATATGGATTTATTTAAAGAACATTGAATATATGATTCTGATTCTTTGAAATCAGTCTCGATTCACCATGTATCGCTCTTGGATGCTACGAAGTCGACTGGCAATATACATTTCTATCTAAACAGATTTATTTTTCCTCTTAGTAAATTACGTGAGAACGTTGGGTGTGGCGCGTACATGTTCCAAAAGCATTGACCGCATGGCATGCGCACGCATCACGCCTCAAGATGCGATCCCTTAGGCGGTACGCCAGACTGGATGCACTTATCGAACCCTTCTCTTTCAGCAATCCTCAACTATCGGCTTGGTGATGCGGGCGACTTCTTACTTCTTTTCTGTCAATAAGTGGTTGTTCTCAGGTTCTGATGTACTTATTCCTACTTATGCCTACCTTTCATTAATGATCTCTTCTCACCTGCACCTCTACTCTAGTCCACTCGTATTCCGATATCCTCACCCTTTCAATTCTTTAATCATATCAATTACTAACTTCACTTCTTCTAGAAATTGCATCTCGGCTTAATTTTGCGATTTTATTATTCTGCCTGATGGAATAAATAACTTGTGAATTCAATCTTTTAAAACCCCCAACTTTTACAAATCTCCTCTCCAAAATACCTATTCTACTTTCCTGTCTCTTTCGACGTTCTGTCGTATCTACTGTGACATATAAACATCTTGCCCTATAACTATGAACAAAAAAATTCTTTGAAACTGTCACATCACTAAATGGTGCTAGAGTGCCATAAAAACTTGGATAGTTCTGTTAGACTGTAGAATCTTCTCTTTCCCCTCTCAGATCTGCATTCCGCTCTTATACAAAGTTCATCCCGCGCATATATATAAGGCACGTGTAAGTGATCTGTCAACGGAATAGCATATAACTCGATTCGTTCAACTTTCCAGTTCACTGGACTTCCTAATCTTGCAAGGCGAGTTGTTATATTCATGATCCTATACCGTACCGCAGCGGCATGTGCCATGGAACTTACACTCGGCGTTAACCACCTATACGATCCCTTTTTCGTAGCAGCACTTAAGTGCGTAGTCTTCGCAAACGAGTATTATGTTGGAAATTGGTAACTCCAGGGCTAGTTTGTGTGGTGCTTCCCTTCCTTTTCCCACCACACTACCTGTTTTGTGCTGAATATCTCATTCCATTTCTTGATTATCTTGACTGAATTTTAATCCCTCACTTTAAATAGCCTGGACTGTGTAGGTGATGTGGCCGGATTATATCCTGGCAAACTAGTCCAGGTACTCCGGGCCAAGTTTTTTTGGGACTTAGTTCCGGTATCCGGCGGGTGACTCATGGTTATCGGACCGAGTAGACCGGATAGATTACTTACTATAAGTTCTTCCTGTTTTGGGGAATATTGCCAAATTATTTTGACATAAGTTTATGCATTAAAGTTGAGTTATTATATCTATATATCATAATATACATCATATATATATTATATAGTTTATATTTGCATAATGT
Organism: Trachelipus rathkii; assembly: GCA_015478945.1. Lineage (NCBI taxonomy): Eukaryota > Metazoa > Arthropoda > Malacostraca > Isopoda > Trachelipodidae > Trachelipus > Trachelipus rathkii. Next base: position 34,596 of record JABUQX010104211.1, read on the forward strand.
ATGCATAATATATGAGTTATTATTATATATATATAATATATATATAATATATATATATATTATAATAGTATACCTCAAAAATCTAAAAATTTAAAAGAAAACGTTTTAAGAGTAACTTCTGGTAAAGTTATAATGCTACTTGTTATATTATCTATCGCAGCCCGAATTGTGCAAATAATATCCGGACTCGAACAACATTCGGATTTGTGAAAAAAAAAGTCTATAATTATAATCGAGTGGCAGGAGCTGTTTAAATCAAGTCAGACAAACGACAGTGGAAACGGCCGAGCGCGCGACTGTCGGATCAGCTGGACAATTAATTACTAAATACTTTTAATCAGATTAATTGATATTTATTTTATCTTTGTAAGACATTAATTAATTAGGGATCGCTCTATATAAAAGTCAATACTCGTAAGATATTAAGAAGAACTCTCTGGGCTAAGCCATTTCCGACCCACCCATCAGTTTTGTAAAGAAATTGTTTTGATATACTAATGTATCCCTTCGCCAGTCCTCCCGTGTTATTAATTCCCGAGAAAATCGAAGGATTTAACAACGGGCGCTCTGACTGGTATCAGTATATTGTGACGCTTTACCGTGACGTAAGAATGGTGCTCGCAAATCGATATTCATTCCTGTCTCGAATTTAAGCCGAAGCAGAGCGAGCGTCTTTGAATAGTTTTTGCTTCTGGAAAAGCAACGCAGCTCGGCAGTCATTAGATTAATAAAAGGATGGAGGAATTAGGACTTTTTCCTATCTTTATTATTTAGAATCCAATTTTCGTTCTCTATGACACTCAAACGTCAACTAAAAAGAGAAGGAATTTCTGTTCAGAATCGTTCAATTTTTAGAGTTTTATTCTCAAACGTTTACAGAAGGCAGAATTGAACAAATAGTATCGAGACACTGCTTATTCTTTAACGTGTATCTAAAGCCATTGTTATTATTTACCACTATATATACATTCTCAAAATTATAGCATAAAAAATAACATGGAAAATTTTTACTTCAACACACCAATGTTACCCGCCGTTCAGTGATTAAAATATATTAAAAATCCAGAGAGCAAATCGTCAGGGCACAAAAACCATGAGAGAATGTTTGGAACATAAAATACAATATACGTTCTGCTTATTAAGAAAAAGTGCTTCAATTCTTATACTTATGACTAATTCTTATACTTTTTATTGAAGACACGTTCCGAGAAACTAAAATATTTATCTTCATATTGAGAATCGCGTCTTGATTATAAAGGCGTTTCGATTTTTGCAACTTTTGCTAACGAAATTTTAGGAAAATGCTTTCTACCTTGTAATTTCAGTCCTCCAAAATTAGTGAAAATGGCTAGGCTTTTTTGTCCATCATAAATCTACATACACTTGGTCGCTTCTTTCCCGTTTCTTAGCCTAATTTTAGGTGAAAATGCTAATCTGAAATAAATGTAAACAAAATACTAAGATTGCGGCGTAAGTTAAGTTCGTTGATTTCATGCAATGTTTCATTCATGGAAATTTAGCTTTATAATCATAATTTCTTCAATATCGGATAAACTCCATACAACTAGTTGATCAATATTTTTGTAATAAAAAATCCATTTGTTATTTTTATTTTTTTTTTTGTTTATCTCCAAAACCCTCAGTTAAGTATAGTATATATTTGTCAATTTTTGTAGAACAAATGAGCGTTGTTTATGGATCCGAAATTCGTGCTAAAACTGGGTAATTAAGCATTTTTTCTAGCTAGACATCCAAATGCAAAACGAAAACGGTCTTTAAATCCCCAGTAACCATCTCAGCCTCTCTCTGTACTCTTCGACTCCATTTTTCTCACTCCAATCCTCACAACACTCGCATACTATCTCTCCCTCTCTCCGCCACCCAGAAAAAGAAAAAATATAAACAAAAAAAAAAGATTTCGGCATGTTCGCTAGTTCAGACGTACAATCATTGGCCCAACGTGAGCCTAAAAAATGTGCTGCGACCATACTCCCTCTTCTGGCATTTTACTGGACAACATTCAACACATTCCTCTTTTTCGCCGTAGTCTCTTCTTAAATTGTCCTGTACGCTCTTCTTCTCTCTCTCTCATCACTCTCCACAACACTTTTTCAAATTATCGCCCTCCTATCGCAATTTTCCATAGCTTTTTTTTGGTGGTCAGCTAATTGCGGAACTTAAATTGCGGAACGACGCCATCCTTTGATATCATATATATATATATAATAATTAAAAGTATAACGTAGTATTATATATATTTACGAAAGAAAGTATCATATTATATATATATATTATCTTATATATATAACTAAATATATATTATATATATATATATAATATATATATATATATTGATATATTATATACTATATATAATATTATAGTCTAATATATATCAGGCCTCAATTAAGCTGTCCCTGACAATTTAATAAAACTATGATATGAAGACTACGTAAAAACATGAATAGCATTATATGAAGATTTGAGTTGCCTGTTCTGGAAGATGTTCTAAATGTGTGGAAGATTCCAGCAAATAGGTAGATTATGGATTGAGGTTTAAAGAGATATTGAAAATATTAAAGAAAATCCGTTATATTTTATGGTTATCATGCTAAATAAGTTTGGGAAAACGTACATACCTATAACTTTATTTTGAATAGTTCTTTATTTTAAAATTAATAGATTATTAATTTTTTTTGTTTCTTAGCAGTTACAAATGTTACGGTGAATTTGCAAAAATGTTATTCAGTGTTTTATGTATCCTGTAATATAGTTGTTTTTTTAAGTACAGGATCACCTTTAATACTGGAGGGACTAGCCATATTTATATTATATATATATCTATAATATTATTATATATATATATATATTATATTATATACTATAAATATACTATATATATATATAATATATATATATATATAATATACTGTATATATATATATATATAGTATTAGAATTATATATATATATAGTTATATACTATATATATATAATTACTATACATATATATATAAAGATATAATAGCTATATATAAATAGTATTTATATATATTAATAATATATAGTATCTATATATAATATATCATATACTCATAATATTCTATTATGACTCGATCCCGAGTATAGCGGTCGGCGGGTTGACTTGGCCACTTAGATATAATTCTCTGTCTCCACTTCCGTCTAAAGTTACACCTTTTGGAAGATTCTTTTTTTCTGAAAATACAATGGCCCAATATAGGTCATAAGCACAACAAATAATAATAATAATGTAATTCTAATAAATAATTGTTTATTAAATCTTAAAAATAAAGCTCATTTTAGACTCACTTGAAGTGGGTTGAGATCGGTAACCACCTATTGTGTGGGTGATTGGGCCATCTTTATTAATAATTCCCTCTTTTACTGTCATAAATTCAATTTTTATATTTTAATTTCTTACGTTAATTAGTAATGTGATTTTATAGTATATTAAATACTAATAATAAGTAATTAAAATTTCAATAATGAATAAATAAATAAGAATAAATAAATGTGGTGGGACCAATTCACACCCATTCGCAAACATATTTGAACACTTTTTTTGAAATTATATTTTCCATTATAAATTTCAATTTTTTTATTTAATTTTTTATCTTAAGTATAAATAAACTGTTTTAATTTTAGATTAGCTATACTTAATAAAAATTAGAAATAATAATTAGGTAATTAATAATTTTATTATACAATGATGGCCCAATTCACCCCATCAATAATTTTTTCGACGTTATGGGGGGGCGGGAGATCGGGCCTCGTTTTAGGCCACTAGTTGATTTAACCCACGTATCGCACTGATTGGGTAACGAAGAATTTCGATTTTCGCCTGCCAGTTTAAAGCTAATAGCTCAACACTGCCTCCTCCTCACTCACACTTGCACAAAAAAATAACAACTAAAACTCCGATAGTAACAATCTTCATTTCATCACAACGTTCACAAAAAAAAACAACATTTTTCAACAATATAAGGGACATACTTATATATTTCTATTTTCAAACCCAATCTTTATACACCCGTATATTATATTATATTATATTTAACATATAAATAACCTCACTGGAGATTAATTAAAGAAATCATAAGTAAAAACGTAGTATTACTATTCGCGCGTGGGCTATAGTATATAACAAAAACTAAAAGATTTTTCTTTCAATGTTTTTTTTATTTACAGTCACCCCGACCGTACGCATATTATAATGAGAGACTGCGGATATTTCGCACCGGATTATTCCGGTATCTGCGTTTTCAACTTCTCAGCCGGATATCAGGATATTCCGGCTAAGTATCAACCTATCCGCATCCCCTTGTCTGTGCTCACCATGCGTAATTTGCGCGCTAGAGGGTGAACTTTGAGCAATAATTACACCCCTCCTTGAATAGGGGCTTCGCCCGTGATGTACGTGAACATACGTTAAAAAAAAAATCCTGTCGTATATAGTGTATTGAAAGAGGATGTTCTCCTTTTTTCTCCCCCATCCAATTAACAATCATTCAGATTATACCCGTAAACATCGCTACTCTTTCTTCTCAACAATTACCCTTACAGTTATGATGCATAAATGTGTCGCAACACCAGAAGATTTTGACCTTTTCAAACTATAAATTAACGCTATAGACTTTCTGAATTATCTCACACACACAAATCTACGCATAAGGCTCGTTCTCCACACGAAACTCCTCATTTTCATCAGGAGATTGCAATCTCTAAGTCTTCTATTCCGGCCTCTTCATTCCTTTCCACAGCAACACAATACACATTCACACCACACCACTCATTTTCACGTTTCTTTCATCTTTGTTTCGTCACATCACAGCGAGCATATCAAATTTGACCTTTTAATACACTCATCACTTCTCCCGATCCACTCAACATTTTAACTCCTCGTGGACGATTCAGTATACAGATACATTCATACATTTTCTTCGCCGAGGATAGAAACGCGCTCTTACTACTCGTACGCGATCCGACATTCTTCCGAGGCTGCGGATGTTGCATTCCTGCCCAAAACATAAGTGTTAGTAGGCAGTCCAACCTAGTACC
>JABUQX010104212.1:0-12500 GCA_015478945.1 Trachelipus rathkii
GAGAGAGAGAGAGAGAGAGAGAGAGAGTAAAACCGCTATCATCCATACACAACACACACATACATACCATTACACATTACTTACACATCACATACACACAACACACCCGTAACGATATTTATATACAACGACACACGGCCTCGCTAGGCTACTTATACATCACATACACCCACAAAGAGAACACTTACACTCAGCACCTACACTGCACATTATACACACATACACCACCCTAGATACATACACCCTAGCTCACACCTACACCAACGCCTACACCCACTATGACACTTATGCACACACGCACGCCCGCTAGGCTATTTATACACACACACACACACACACTAAGCTTTTTACACACACACACACATACCCACTAGGCTTTTTATACACACACACATACACCCACCCATAGGCACTTACGCTCACACCTACACCTACACACACACAAACACACATACCTAGACACATACACCTATCCTATATACACACACACACATCTACCCTCACCAACCCCGCCAACTAAGGGATTAGTATGCTTTTGTTTTACTGTTTTACTGCTTTAACTCATATGTTTTACTGCTTTAACTCACATATTTATTAAAATTACATACCTTAAAGCAGTAAATCAGTAAATCAATAGAGTGTTACATAGCAACAAGGGGTTAGTATGCTTTTGTTTTACTGCTTTACTGCTTTAACTCATGTTTTACTGCTTTAACTCATATGTTTTACTGCTTTAACTCATATATTTATTAACATTACATACCTTAAAGCAGTAAATCAGTAAATCAATAGAGGTGTTACATAGCAACAAGGGGTTAGTATGCTTTTGTTTTACTGCTTTATGCCTACCTCAATGTTTTACTCGCCTTTAACCATATGTTTTACTGCTGTTAACTCGCATAAATTTAAAAAAATTTTTTTTTAAAAACATACAAAACCCTTTAAAAAGCCAACAGTTTAAAAAAAAAATTTCAAAAAAAGTATAATCAATAGAGGTGTGACCTAGCAACAAGGGGATTAGTATGCTTTTGTTTTACTGTTTTTACTGCTTTAACTCATATGTTTTAACTGCTTTTAACTCATGTTTTTACTGCTTTATAACTTCTGCTTTACTGCTTTAATTCTGCTTTACTGCTTTAACAAACTTTCGGCTTTACTGCTTAACTCAATATGTCTTAACTGCTTTAACTCATAATATATTTATTAAACATTACATACCTAAAGCAGTAAATCATCGTAAATCAATCGAGGTGTGACTAACACAAAGGGGATTAGTATGCTTTTGTTTTACTGCTTAACTGCGTTTAACTCATGTTTTACTGCTTTAACATGTTTTAACTGCTTTAACTCATATGTTTTATTGCTTACTCATATGTTTACTGTTTTAACTCATATATTTATTAACATTAGTTTTTAATTTGTTTTAATACTTTTTATTTATTTTATTATTATTTTTATTTATTTTTGTTATTTTTATATTTTATTTTATTTTTATTATTAAACTTAGTGTTATTACTTCATGCCTATTGTTAATATTATTTAACACACACACACATACACAACACACACACACACACACTTACACTTACACTTATACACACATTCACTATGACACTTATACACACATTCACTATGTCACTTACATTAACCCATAGACACTTACATTCTACACTTATACACACCGGTACCCCACAACACAGCACACAGTTTCTTACACTAGACAACACATTCACATGACACTTATACACACATTCACTATGACACTTACATTTACCCATAGACCACTTACATTACATCTTACACACCAGCACACAACCAACTCACACACAGTTTACTTACACCACACACAGTATTTACTTATATATATATATAATATAATATATATATATTATATATATATTATATATATATACTATATATAGTATTATTACTATATATATATATATATATATATATATATATTATATTATATATATATTTTATATATTATATATTATATATATAATATATATATATATATATATATATATATATATAATATATATATATAGTATATATATAATATATATATAATATATATATATAGGCTGATATAATATATATTATATATATATTATATATATATATATTATATATATATATATATATATATATATATATATATAATATATATATATATATATATATATTATATATATATATTAATATATATATATATATATATATATATATATAATATAATAGCACGAGAATTTTCCGATCTGCACTAGAATTGGAGAGTCCTGTAAAAGTCATTTATATTAATTATTATCTGTGGTACATAAAGTTAGGCCGGTCGCTATTGCACATTGCCTATTTCTCCAGTGTGAGAGCCCATTTAGGTGGTTTCTAAGTATGTTCTTCCATGAAAAGTACATATTTGACAAAATCATCTACATATAAATAATAACCAATGAAGTAAATAAAATCAGAATATTGACAAAATGAAATTATGTAAAATATATATATATATATATATATATATATATTATATATTATATATACATATTTACATATATATATATATATATATATATATATATATATATATATATATATATATTGGGCCGTATTTAGATTCTCTGTCGCCTCTTCCTTTCTTCTTCTAGAAGAAATTAATGTTTCAAGGGAAAAATTTTTTTTTGGAATCTGGCTGGACGTACATTGATAACAAAGCATTCCGAAACATGATGGAGCGAAAACATTTATGTGTCTTCATAAAACCGGCAGCCTGTTTCAATTCTTTAAGATTATTCTATGTCAATATTCTATTTTATTTCTTTAAGATACCTAAGCATTTTGATAGGCAACGATTAGGTTATATGTTAGATAATTTCCAAATATTGAAAGAACTCTATAAATACAATATTATATTATATATATATATATATATATATATATATAATATATATATACATATATATATATTATATATATATATATATATATATAATATTATATATATATATATAATATATATATAATTATATATATATAAATATATATATTATATATATATATATATATATATTATATATAATATATATATATATGATTACTATATATAATATATATATATATCTATATATATATATATATATATATATATATATATTATATATAATATATATATAAAACTTTCCTCAGTGTTGGAAACACCGCACATGTCCAACCTATTCCAGAAAAAGGAAACCCGCTCTGATCCTTCTAACTATCGCCCTATAACTCTTACTTGTATTCTCTTTCTAACATCTTTGAAACTCTTCTCAACTCTCATTTCATATATCATCTGGAATCTCATTCAACTTCTTTCCGATCGCCAGTACTAGCTTTCGGCACTCGAGGTCTACTGGCGATATACTTTCCTATCTTACTGATTTATGGTTTTGCGCCCTTAGGAACTACGGGAAGACTTGCGTGTGGCACTTGACCTACTCCAAAAAAGGCAATTTTTGGAAAAAAAAAAAACCCCCGGGGGTTTTATGGCACGCGTCACTGCTCTCCAAGCCCCCCTCCTTTTTTCCCCTTTCTCTTTGCTTACTTATGTCTATTTTTCTTTTCAATCGGCTCAATATCGGGCTGTTGTTGATGAGGGTCACTTCTTACTTTTCTGTTAATGTGTTGTTCTCAAGGGTTCTGTCTTTCTCCTACTATTCCTACTTTTCATTAATGATCTCTCACCTGCACAATTTAACTCTATTCACTCATATGCTGATGACTCAACCCTTCATTCTTCAACTCATTTCAAATCTGCTCCTTCTTTTACTTCTAAATTGCCTCTCGTCTTAATCTTTCGATTCTATTCTCGCTGAAATCTGGATAGAATTTTCCGGGTGGAGGGGTCCGTCTGAACCTGTTGTAAAAATTCATTCTTTAAAACTCATCTGCCTACAATCTCCCTCTCTAAATACACCTCCAACTTTCCTATCTCTTTCGACAGTTCTCTCGTCTCTCCTGTTGACAATATAACATCCTTGCCTTAATATAAACAAAAAAATGTCTTGGAAACCTCACATCACAATGGTTCTAGGGCGGCCTCAAAGAAACGGGAGTTATGTTTAGACTGCGAGACTTTTTTTTTCGCTCTTCTTTCTCGTTGCATCCAGTATACAAGAGGCCTGCATCCGCCCTTGTATGAGTACTGCTTTCATATCTGGGGGGGCTCTGGTTTCACTCGGCTTTTGGATAGGGCCGAGTCAAAGGCCAAAAGGCTTATAACTGTTCTGTACTTTCCCAGTTTCCCTTGACTCTATCTTGCTGCGCGAGTTGTGCTTTACTTTTTCTATAGGTAACCCGCAGCGCAGGTGCTTTAGGGAGCTTATCAACTCTCGTACCTCCACCTTTACGTCGCCTCGTAGAACTAGGGTGCTGTATTTGCACAGTGTGATGTAGGTACACTCCAGGCATCGCTGCGGTGCTTATTTTTTTCCTGCCACATCTGTTCTGTGGAATTCTCTTCCATCTTCTTTGTTTCCTGCTGAATTTAATCTCTCCCACTCCAAAGCCTGCGTCTGTGCTACAACACTCGTAACATTACTATTAGTTGTTGACTTATGAAAGGCGTGGCAACACCCCCTGCCTTTGAATAAAGCTTCTGCCGTGATTGGTGGTGACATATTTTAAGATAAAAATTATAATATATATTATATATATATATATATATATATTATATATATATAATATATAATAATATATATATATATATATATATAATATATATATATTATTTATATTATATATAATATATATATACATATATATAGAGAGAAAGAGAGAGAGAGAGAGTGGTTATAATATAAGATACAATTAAATTTAACGAGAAAACATGTTTTAGTTAACTACATAGGCTGGCTTCGGCCTTATTTTGGACATGGTATTTACAGTAGCTTCCAAGTTGAGTAAGTTCCAATTTCCGTTGTCACGCAATTTACAAAACCCAAAACAGTTTTTACAATACTTTCGTCGCTCCCTGCTGCGCATCGTTTCTTCAGGCTTAATAAATATTATATATTATATATAATATTATATATATATATAATATATATATATATATATATAATATATATATATCTAATATATATATATATATATATGAGCCTGAAAATATTCATAAGTAATTAAATGCAAAGCTTGTGAGCACGGCATGTGGTGCTAAAATTCTGTACCCAGCTGTGTGGTAAGGAAACCGACATTAATCCCATGTGTATCTATGTACAATCCTTTAACATTATTTCAATGTATTACTAAGCCAGCTCTTGTATAAAACTGTTAGAAAAGACACCCACTCACCCCCTTTGGGTAGGCGTGCTCAAGATTCAAATGTTAGGCATAGGACCGAGGGCGTCTACAACGCTCTCATGATCAAGGACTGTGCCTCGACATCGTGCACAAGGAGGATGTGGTGCTCCCACTTCTTCCTTATTACCTAATTACTACTAACCATGTATAAACTATACAATCATAATTAACAATCCTTTATTATTGTTCTCAATGTCAAATGAAACATATTATGAAATATCTACTTGTGAAATTTCCATTATTATTTGATTTGTTTAATAAACTCAAAGAAATGATGCCATCTCATTCAAACCACATATTAGATAAACTGCTCTCATTATTATTTGATAGCTAAGGTTAATTAGGGGTCTGCTGCCCCCTAAAGTGACTAATTAGAACCCCCCTGATTTGGAGTCAGATACAGTGAAAAATTGCCGGGTAATCAAAAAATTTGTTTGGGAAAAAAAATCTGTTTATGAACACTAAAATACGTGTGCGCTAATCAACGTTGGTTTTGTGTCTATTAAATAAACTGTGTATAAAACTGGTTAAAATCAAATTTTATGTCAACGTGAAGAGTAAATTCTGTGTTAAGAAATTAAAAACTACTAAGTCCTTCATAAAAATAAGCGCCGGCAAGAAGTAAGAAATTCCTGAATACTGCACAAACAGACAAATCAAAAGACCACGTTTAACCATTTTCAAAGTACCAACGACCCTTCAACCATTTCTAAAAATATTCTTGTCCCAAGAAGCTCAGCATGGCGGGAAGAATTTTAAACCTTGCCCTAAAAATCAAAGAAAAAGGGCACCTTTCAAAAAAGAAAGCGAAACAACATAAACTGGATCTGGAAGTCAGAAAATCGTGAAAAAATTAAATATGGATCAAAATTTGTTCAAAATTCCATCAGTGTGTGTGTAAGTAAAAAATAACTGTGCTTAACCAAACAAAAATAGAAACAAATTCTGTGATAGTGACATTAAAAAAAAGTGCATTTATTCTAAATATGATATTTTGACCATAAATAAACAGTGTAAATAAAGTTAACAATAGGAAAGAAATAAACATATATAATCTCAAAAATAATCAATAAATAAGTCGTTGTAAAAATTCAAATATGAAAAAAAAGAACAAAAACAAATGGCGCGTAGTTACGGAAGAGCGTCGCTACCCAAAACGTTTGAAATTCTCAAACAAACTTTCACATTTTAGGCTTAAAGATTTGAAATAAAGTCTGGTCGTCAGTGTAAAAAATGGTCACAACAAAGAAACTCTCTCTGTTATAACAAAATTAACCCAATCTAAAAGCTGCTCAGCACAGAAAACAGGGATTTAAGAAGTCGTCTCCCCCAAATTGTTCCATCCCAAGAACGAAGACCTCACTTTTCATACTCAAGCTAAGTTTAAGAAACATCCAAATGAGTGACTCAGAAAACTCCCACTTATACCCCAATCGGCTGAAATACAAATTAGAAAAATCAGAAAAGAGGACCGCATATATTTGAACACGAGAGCGGTCGAATAAATACGGTAACAAAGGCAAATAAATTTTTTCTTAAATCCAATGATAGAACTGATTTAATATAATAAAATAATAATAAATATAAATAATAAAAATAATAATAATAATAATAATAATAATAATAATAATAATAATAATAATAATAATAATAATAATAATAATAATAATAATAATAATAATAATCAGTATGATCAAGACCTTGAAAATACCATCAGTACTGATAATATTGAAAATGAAAATAATACTGTTAATAGAAATGTGAATAAAAATAACGAATATATAAATGAATTTTCAGTAAACAAATAATTACCAACGTGATGATATTGAGAACTGCTAGCATGCGCGGTCCCAGTATGTAATAAAACTTTCCCCCAAAGATCAGTGATTATATATGGGATGAAAATCTTAAAATAATGAAAAATTATTCTATTAAATATACTTATGTACATAAGCGAGGTTTGAATTGAATATTCCAAAATGTGTTGGTAAATATTGAATAACAATGTATCAAATATTGTAAAATCTTAGAATGTAGATTAAAAAAAAACATTTCAATATTTTCTTTAAATAGCTTGCCCATCATAACGTTACGTTCTGTTAATTAGGAAAATTTTTAAATGTTTCAAATGATACGTTAGCGCAAAATTGAGAAAGCAAGGAAGCTCAAAGATCCTCTACCGTAATTTTTAAAAAACTTTCAGAGCTGACCGAGAGCTCACGCACTCAAGAATTAAGCTTGAAACGACAGTTTCGGGAAGGGGGGGGGGAAGATTGGACAATGTCTGCTTTCAAAATCTGAGTAATGATCTAAAATTATGTTCAAATGGCGAAAAAATAAATGATTTTAATAATGTTTGTCAAAGCCAACGCATTGATGGAGATTGGTTTAGATGTGATATCCTATAATAATTTCATTAATATTTAAAATGATGATATAGTGGATAGTTGGAGGTATGAAAGCGATTTGAACAAAACTTTCGCTCATAGTTTGAAAGACCAGAAACAGATAGCGTTTTGCGCCACAATTGTCTGACAACGCTTTGAGCGCAAGTCGAATTTAAGGGTTTCCATACCAACAGCTATCTACCGACGTTGACAACATTTGAAATAAATATCATTCCATCATAAGTTTAGCTAGTCATTAAAAATAATTCTTACCATTGATGCAAACAATGTTACTAAAATTTATATATTTTTTCGGTTAAGTAATTTATGTTTGATTGAAATAAAAATATGCTTTATTTGATAACATTGGAAATTTTTTAAGCTCAGACCGGAGACCATAATGGTACAGTATCTGACGATCATAATGAAATTAAAAAGAGCATATTGATATTTTATTAAGCGTTAATGCACTGTAGCGAAGAAAAAAATCAAATTTTAGAAAAGGTTAATTTATTATACAATCGTTTAAAATTTTCTAACGACCATAAGATCATGTCTGTTTAAATTTAAACTATTTCGCATGTTAGATGTAAGTAAACTCCTTCCCATTTCCGAACTTTCTGCCTTGTAGCCTATCGCCTTATTTCTATAATAAATAAAATTAAAAAGATACAAAAAAGTGTAAGAAACGGTGTAATATCAACAAAGAAAAACAAAAAGAGAAAAGTAACCGTGCTTGAAAATCCTACCAGAAAGCTGGCCAAGAAAAACAAAAACTAAAATTTTTCCTCTGTAACTATGGTGACAAGCTCAAACAGATCCCACCACGGTCACAAAGGCTCTCAAAACATGTAACCTTCAAAAAGGGAGCAAAAGAAAGATTGAAAATAAATAGACCAAATAAACAAAGAACTGCCTTGAGGGAAAGAACATAAATGAGTATAATATTTTGTCGACTTTCGCCATCGAAGGAAATGTGGAAACAATATGATTGATTCTTTAATTTATTTGAGAAAGAGCAAATTAAGACGTTAAGTCCCGGATGGGTTTTCGCCGACAAAAAAAATGAAGAAGACGATTTATTTTGTGTTTAGAATCCGGAAGATGAACAAAGTCATAAAAAATGAGAAAACCCAGAACCGAAAAGTGAATTAGAGGAAAATTGGAAAATATTGGAAGTGGAACTTTGGCAACGATTATGTATATTTATAAAATGTCATGGTTGTAGTAATTTAATATTTAAAGATTTTTCGTCTTTTACTGTAATAAGTGTTCTGGACTTTCTTTTATCTTCTCCTCATGCATGTTTTTTTCTTCCTCCTCTCAGAAGTTGGTAAAAGATTATGCAAGTGATAATTACTGTCCCCAACTAATTAAGGCCTTTCAAATATCTCTTTAGACTTCGAGATTACCAATCGATGGACTGAAAATATTTAAAATATTTAGCCACGTACATAGGAAAATAGCTAGCTACTTTCATGAACGTCTCAAAGTTCATGGACCTTTCTATCCTATGAACGTTTATGTTGTTCGTATGACGTCATCACTCAGATACTTTCCTGACTATCGCCACTCGTTAAGTACAACTTTCAAATGTGCTTAACAGTATTAAGGACACTTTCCAGTGTACTTAACGTTCTCGGGGTCTGGCTGGTCTCCCTGCCTGGGACCCGGGCCGAAAGCCGCGTGAATCCATGCTTGGGCTAACCACCGCGTGCGCGCTCCGGCTGTATCATCGTTGCGCCAACTGCTAATACCCCGCGCCTTGAACTATCATTTTTAAAAAGTGACCCAAATCGATTCGACAACAGGCCAATCGTGATTGGGAATCGAACTTTCACCACTTAGGCTTTAGACGTTTATTTATCACTGTGCTATCGATCTATGAGTCATGCCTTCAAAATTATATTGTTATACAATCTTTATCTGGAATTGCCTGCTTTCGAACCTTAATCTATAAGCAGAAGATAAAGAAGAAGTAAGAAAGAAGCAATTTATATATATATATATAATATAATATATATATATATATATATATATATATATATATATATATTATATATATATATATAATATATATAATATATATATATATATATATTTATTATATATCATATATTTATATATAATATATATATATATATATATATATATATATATATAATTATATATATAATAATATATTGAAAGATTCTAGGCGATATTGTAAATATATAATTCTATATGTTTATTAAAGATAGTCCATCATTTGGGAATTGATATTTTTTTATTCCTGCGTTCTATGTGTCATACGGCAGCACTTTGGCAAACATGTAGGTTAATGGGTGTACGCTGCGTCGTAGAAGAGGTACATGTGGGGTCATCCCCTAAGGAAAATGCAGCCCTCTAAAGTTTTAAAAATAATCTTATGAGTGTCAAAGAGAGTTTATGTCCGTTATGTCACATGCTAAATTTTATTTAGGATGACGTGGCCTCTTCATAGATAAGGTTACGTAAGGGTACACCTCAGTAAGGAGGTGCCGCATCCCCCTGCAAATGGTTTTTTCTTTCTTATAAGGAAATATAATGTTAAGGTTTTGGTGTGATGCTAAGTTAAGAATATTTATGGCTCGATCCTTTACAGAATAACGTGAATCAGTCTGTCGCAGTTGACTTGGAAATTCCTGACTTTGTTAGAATTTGACGTTTGAGATGTCAATTATGGGTTTGCAATGCTAGGGACCCTTATTTTGAGATGCTGATACGTTGACATTTCCCTAATGCTCTTTTCGTATCCCGCCACCTACCCGAGACCCATCATCCCGCATGCCCCGCCCGCAGCAGAAAACAGTATTTATATATATATATAATATATATATATATATATATATATATATATATATATATATATATATATATATATAATAATATATATCTATATTATATATATATATATTATATAGTAATATAATATATATCTATATATAATATATATATATTAAAGAAGATGAAAAAGAATAAGAAGAAAAAGTCTCATATCGAGCAGTAGCTGAATCATGGGATGTATCGGTGCCCTAACCGGTATTAGTGTGTTTATATGTTTCAGGAACAGTTTTCAGAAGACTCGTAAATGAAGTTGAGGACCCCCTTAAGGTGTTTTCAGTTGAAAAAGAAGAAGAATTGTACTATTCACATATGGAGATTGCAGAATGACAAAATGAAATGGATGATTCCAGATGATCAGAAATGTAAGGACTCCATTTGAAATGGACCGAACCCGAAAACGAGGGTATAGAGCTGAAATGGGATACGATATGGAGGTACTCGAATCAAAATTTGCATTTCGACATACCTATTGTGTACTTTATCAAGCACGTGTCAAAGATGTAAATATATGTAAGAGTTGTATACATATATTTCTTATATTTTATTTCAAACTGATGCATTTTTTTGTATAGAAAACCTGTTTCATTATTAATATTTTTTAAAAACATTTTTATATTTTTTTAAAAAAATTATTTCTCAAGGAAAAAGTTGTCAAATTTTTAATAAAAACATGTTTTTGTAGACCCTGAAGCAGTAAAGCAGACGCACACCCCACCCAATGGGTGCCCTACCCCACCCTCTGTGCATCCCGTGTTTTACTGCTTTACTGTTTTAAGTCCTAGCAAAACACGCATTTTCATGAAAATAACTTCGTAATAATAATAATAATAATAATAATAATAATAATAATATATAATAAATAATAATAATATAATAATAATATAATAATAATAATAACAATATAATAATATAATAATAACAATAATATAATAATAATAATAATAATAATAATAATAATAATAATAATAATAATAATAATAATAATAATAATAATAATAATAAAATAATAATAATAATAATAATAATAAAGTTTCTTATTACCTAACAGCAGGATTCGGAGTCGATAAATAAGTATTAACTGCACCGGATGATATGTGTTGGCGTCAGAGTTGTGCTATGTGAAACAGAAGTAAATACTTTCTGTAGCCCCTCATAATGTATGTTACATAAGCCATTATGCCTGAATTGGTTCAGAGTTCAAATACTCCGTGACCTCACTCGTATAAAGTTGTAGCAACTAGCAGCTGTAGTAGTAGTAGTAGTAGTAGTAGTAGTAGTAGTAGTAGTAGTAGTAGTAGTAGTAGAGTACTGGTAGTAGTAGTAATAGTGATAGTAGTATTAGAAACATCGAAGATTTATTTACAAATATCATTACTTGTTTCATTCAATCGGTAAAACATTTTTTATTATTCGTTTTCTAAACTTTGAACTTGGACTTAAATAAATATATTTAAATTGTAACATTTAAGAGATATGGAAATATCCATAATATATATATATATATATCTATATATATATATATATTATATAATTATATATATATAATATATATATATATATATATATTATAATTAATATAAATATATATATATAATATATATATATATATATTATAGTACAGTGTTTTCAAAGGTTTGAATTATCTAGAAGAAACTCATGGTGGAAAATTTAAAAATACTTTAATAAGAATATAATAATAATAATATAATAATAATATAAAATAATCAATAATAATAATAATAATAATAATAATAATAATGAAGATGCTTACAATCTACCATCAGGATTCAGCTTCGTTCAATAATCATCCGAGAGCTCGAATACTCAAGGTTCCTATCGTATAACAGTTATACGCTTTGGTAGTAGTATAAGTAGTAGGCAGTAGTGTAGAAGTTAGTAGTAAGGTAGTAA
>JABUQX010104212.1:17500-27500 GCA_015478945.1 Trachelipus rathkii
TATATATATATAATATATATATATATATATATATATATAATAGTATATATATATATATATATATATATATATTATATATATATATATATATATATATATATATATATATATATATATATATATATATATATATGAGCGATGGAGCGACCGCTCCTCCTTCATTAATTAAGCATAAATTCTGAATTAAAACACTTAATTAAAACACCATGTTTTCAATTAATGATAAATAATTGAATGCAAATTTTAAAAACTGTTTTGTAATAAGGCAGAAACGTACGATGGTTTCATCTAATAATAAGAAATCGAATAAACATACTCGTATCAGTTGTATATAGTTATTTTGAATTTCTATTTATAAAAGAAGCGTGAGAGTGAGCGAAATCGTTTTCGCTCCAATCTTACTCCTATAGTCATGTAAAAATATACGTCTGGCAGTGATACAATAAAATATACAAGTTTGGAGCGATTAGCGTGTTCGCGAAATTTGTCGTACAGGTTTATTATTATTAATAAATTATATTATTATTATTATTATTATTATTTTATTATTATTATTATTAGTATTTATTATTTATTATATTATTATTATCCTATTATATTATTATTATTATATTATTATTATTATTATTATTATTATTAAATATTCTTATTATTATTATGATAATGAGTCTTATATTTCATTACCATTAATGCTTATTATTACTTTTATTATTATTAAATAATTTTATTATTATTATTATTATTATTATGTATTATTATTATTATTATTATTACTATATTATAATAGTATGATTAAATAATTTTATTCTTATTACTCTTACTAGTGTTATAAATATATTATTATTATTATGATAAAATTATTATTATTATTATATTTATTATTAAATACATAATAATATTATTATTATTATTTTATTATTATTATTATTATTTTATTATTATTATTATTCATTATTATTATTATTATTATTATTATTTTTATTAATTATTATTATTATTATAATTATACTTTATTATATCTTATATAAATATATATATATATATGATATATATATATATATATATTATATATATATATATATTATAATATAATATATTATATATATATATCATATTCTAGAATTGAGTGTTCTTTAGAAATGTCACTAATCTTTTTTTCACAATCTCCTCAAAGATGCTCTGTATTAGATGAAATTATTGGGAGACTGTTAAAACAAAATGAATTTTAACATCCGAACTGTAAACTGGTTTTTGAACATATAGAGCCATTGTTAGAGTGCTTTGAAAAAAAATTCGAAACGAAAGCAAACAAGGAGGAACACGAGAGCAGGAGGTTTGCAAAGACTATTGACTGATCCTACTTTTGTATTTTGGCGCACCGTTTTTCGCCATATAATGCAACACGTAGATTATTTCTATAATAAAATTCAATCAAGAAATCCAGACGTAGTTCTCATAAAACAAGCTGTGAGTTAACTACAATTAGAATTAGTTTAGATTAGAAACAGTATGACCACCATAATGGACTACCATAATTGAGGGAACGTATGATGTTTGTGAGGTGAAGAGAAGATCGTTAAATGCTTCCAATTACTACGATTTAAAAAAGCTACTGAGTATGAGTTGCATTTAAAAGACTAACTGTTTACCCATTTTTTAACATCTTGAAACTCAAATCTGAACTTGAAGTTATATATTGTTAAGAAGATTTCTATTCTCGGAAAGGAGCTATTGATTCTTTTAACTACATTATGGAAAAAGGAACAGATCGACTTTTGAAGAAACAATAAAGTTGCTAAAAATTTTAATAACTACTACTCCATGTATCCTATTAAGCTGAAAGATGCGTTTCTAGATAAAAAGAATTAAAACCGGTTATTCAAAATACAATGGACAAGATAGACTGAATACCCCTCGTTGCGCTTGCAACTGAAAGAGATATTGTCCTCAATTGTTTTTTTTTTTTACATCTGTGATTGACTTATATGCAAGTCAAAAAACGACAAGAATGGACTTCAGAAACAAATTTCAAAAAATTTACAATTTAATCTAGTAATAAAGCGTTGTCATTATCTTCATATTTTAATTTTTAAATCATTCGGAATAGGTAACTTTTTTTTTACTAAAGGTTAGCCAACTCTGGCATTATTCTACTTCGTACGGTAACACAATTACATAAAAAAAAGTTACCTATTCCGAATGATTTAAAATAAAATATGAAAATAATAAATTGCTTACTTTATAATTAAATTGTAAATTTTTGAAATTTTGTTTCTGAAGTCCATTCTTGTCGTTTTTTGACTTGCATATAAATCAATAACAAGATGTCAAAAAAACAATTGAGGACAATATATCTTTCAGTTGCAAGCGCAACGAGGGCATTCAGTCTATCTTGTCCCATTGTATTTCGAATAACGGTTTTAATTCTTTTTAATCTAGAAAAGCATCTTTCAGCTTCAATAGATGACATTGGAGTAGTTATTAAAATTTTTAGCAACTTTAATATTTCTTCAAAAGTCAGATCTGTTCCATTTTCCATAATGTAGTTAAAAGACAAGAGCTCCTTTTCGAGAATAGAAATCTTCTCAACAATAATATAACTTCAAGTTCAGATTGAGTCTTAAGAATGTTAAAAATTGGATAACCGTTAGTCTTTTTTAAATGCAACTCATACTCAAGTAGCTTTTAATTCGTAGTCAATTGAAGCATTTTAACGACTTGCTCTCACCTCAACAAACATCATCACGTTTCCCTCAATTATGGTATCCATTTAATGGGATACTGTGTCTAACTTAAACTAATTCTAATTGTAGTTAACTCACAGCTTGTTATGAGAACTACGTTCTGGATTTTCTTGATTGAATTTATATAGAAATAATCTACGTGTTGCATTATATGGCGAAAAACGGTGCGCCAAAATACAAAAGTAGGATCAGTCAATAGTCTTTGCAAACCTCCTGCTCTCGTGTTCCTCCTTGTTTGCTTTCGTTTCGAATTTTTTTCAAAGCACTCTAACATGGCTTCTCTATGTTCAAAAAGCCCAAATTTTTTTTAAAAATTTTTTTTGTTGAAATATTTCGTTTTTTTTTTTGTTTACAGTTCAGATGTTAAAATCCATTTTGTTTTAACAGTCTCCCAAAATTTCATCTAATACAGAGCCATCTTTGAGGAATAATGTTGAAAAAAAGGTTGGACTTTAGTGACCATTTTCTAAAGAACACTCCACTTCTAGAATAATTTATATATATACTATATTATATTTTTTACATATCTTTTTATCGTTATCTTTGCCTATATTTATATATAACAAAGATTCTATTATATATATAAATAAATTTAATAAAATATAATAATAATATATAAATAATAAAAATAATAAATAAATATAATAATAATAATAATAAAATAATAATAATCATAATAATAATAATAATAATAATAATAAATAATAACATTATTATTTAATAATGAATAATACATCATAAAATAAACATAAAAATTACATAATAATAATAATATAATAATAATAATAATATAATAATCAAATTTTTTTTTTTTTTTTTTTTATTTAATAATTTGAATGATTAATAATAAGCCAAACCAATATAATAAAAACAATGATAATATAATGAATAATAATAAAATTATTTAATAAAATAATAATAATCAATAATAATAATAATATAATAAAAATAATAATATAATAATAATATAAATATATTACATATAATATAATAATAATAATAATAATATTATAAATAATAATATAATAATAATAATGATAATAATATAATAATAAATAATTAATAATAATAATAATATAATAATAATAATAATAATTTATTATAATCATCAATGTACGCACAATTACAAGGCGAAAACAAGCCTAAATGCTCGCAACTTGTATATTTTAAATGATTAACTGCCAGATCGTATAATTTTTTAATCATGACAATAGGAGTAGAGAATGGAGCGAAAACATTTCGCGATCAGCACCTCACGCTCTTTTATAATAGTAAATTCAAAATAACTATAAACAACTGATACGCAGTATGTTTATTCGATTCTTATTAATTAAGATGAAACCATTCGTACTTTTCTGCGTTATTACAAAACAGTTTTAAAATTTGTCATTCAATTATTTATCATTAATTGAAAACAAGGTGTTTTAATTAAGTGTTTTAATTCAGAATTTATGCTTAATTAATGAAGGAGGAGCGGTCGCTCCATCGCTCCTATACACGAGTCGCCCCTGATATATATATATATATATATATATATAAATATATGTTATATAATACAAATTATACTACATATATCCAGTAAATATATATATATATATATATATTATATAATATATATATATATATATATATATATATATATATATTATATATATATAAGAAGAATGAAAAAGAAAAAAAGAAAAAGTCTCATATCGAGGAGTACCTGAGTCTAAAGATGTATCGGTACGCTAACAGTATAGTGTGTTTAATATGTGTTTTCAGTATCATAGTTTCAGTACTCGCAAATGAGTCTGAGTACCCCTTAAAAGGTTCCCAGCTGAAAAAAAGAAGAAGAATTGCAAACACAATACCTATGAATTCAGAACGACAAGATGATGATGATTCCAGATGAATAGAATGGTAAGGACCACATTTGAGATGGGACCGAACCCGAAAAGGAGGGTATAGAGCTGAAATGGGATACGATATGAGATACTCGAGTCAAAATTTTTGCTTTTCGACAAAAAAAAAGAAAAAAAAAAAAAAAAAAAAAAAAAAAAAAAAAAAAAAAAAAAAAAAAAAAAAAAAAAAAAAAAAAAAAAAAAAAAAAAAAAAAAAAAAAAATTTTAAAAAAAAAAAAAAAAAAAAAAAAAAAAAAAAAAAAAAAAAAAAAAAAAAAAAAAAAAAAACAATTTTTTTTTTTTTTCAGATATGGAATTTATCAAGCATTGTACAAAGATTTATATAGGTAGAGTTTGTTTGCATAGATTCTTATATTTTATTTCAAACTGAGGCATTTTTATTTATAGAAAACCTATTTCAATATTAATGTTTTTAAAATGTTTTTATATTTTTAAATATATTTTGTTTTCAGAAAAGTTCTCAAATTTTTTAACAAAAACATTTTTTTAGTTGACCAAAAGCAGTAAGCAGTACCGCAAACAATCACAATCGGTGATTTGCCCAGCTCTGTCCATCATGTATTTACTGCTTTTACTCTTTTAACTCCCTAGCAAAACACGCATTTTCATAAAAATAACTTCGTAAATAAATAATAATAATAATAAATATAATAATAATATTATAATAATAATATAAAAATATAATAATATAATAATATAGATAATAATTAATAATAATATAATAATAAAATAATAATAATAATAATATGATAATAATAATAAAAATATAATAATAATAATAATAATAATAATAATAATAATAATAATAATAATAATAATAATAATAATAATAATAATAATAATAATAATAATAATAATAATAAAGTTTCTCATTACCATACAGCAGGATTCGGATCGATAAATAAGTAGTAAAACTCACGGATGATTCTGTGTCTGTGTCAGATTTGTGCTAATGTGAAACCCCGAAGTAAAAACTTTCTGTACAATGCATAAGGATGTTACATCAAAGCATTATCCAAGAATGGTTCAGAAATTAAATACTCCATGACCTCACTCGTATAACAGATATAGCAATGGTAGCTGTAGTAGTAGTAGTAGTAGTTGTAGTAACATCGAATGATTTTTCTTATTAATAAATATATTTCCCTGTTTTATTCAATCGTATACATTTATATTATTCGTTTTCTAAACTTTGAACTTGTACTTAAATAAATATATTTTAAATTGTAACATTAAGAGATATAGTACTATTCCATATATAATAGTATATATTATATATATAAATATATATATATATATATATATTATATAATTATATATATATATATATATTATAATATATATATATATATATATATATATTAATATATATTTTAAGTATACAGCATACCCATTGGAGGCTATGACTCTAGAGCGACTCAGATTGGAAAGGTAATAATAATAATAATAATTAATAATAATAATAATAATAAATAAAATAATAATAATAATAATAACAATAATAATAAATAATATAATAATAATAATAATAATGAATAATAATAATAAATAATAATAATAATAATAATAATAATATAATAATAATAATAATAATTATAATAAATAAAATATAATAATAATATAAAAACATTAAATTAATAATAATAATAATAATAATAATAACATAATAATAATAATAATAATATATAATAATAATATAATAATATAATAATAATAATAATAATAATAAAAAAATATATTACATATTAAAATAATAATAATAATTAATAATGCTTACACTCTACCACAGGATTCCGCGTCGGTCAATAAGTATTATCCGAGAGCTCGTATAACAGTTATAGCTTTGGTAGCAGTAGGTTATAGCTTTGGAATAGTAGCTATTAGGTAGGCAGTGGAAGTAGCAGTAGTAGTAGTAGTAGTAGAAGTAGTAGTAGTAGTATAGAAGTAGTGTAGTAGTAGTATATAGTAAGTAGTAGTAGTAGTAGTAGTAGTAGTAGTATAAGTAGTAGTAGAAACACCGAGTGATTTTTATTATCATTAAATATATATTCAAATTGTATTCAATTATATTAACATACTTGTTTAACAGCTTAAACTCGACTAAATTGTAAACGTAATAATAATAATCAATAATAATAATAATAATAAAATAATAATAATAATAATAATAATCAAATAATGATAAAATATACTAAATAATAATGTTAATAATCATAAATAATAATATATAAAATATTTTAATATATAATAATAATAAAATTTAAATTTAGAAAATTTAGAAACTGAAGATCAAATGATATTAATAGAAATATTAAATAAAAATAAAAACGCTTTTGCTCAAACTACAGATGATATAGGTCTTTGTAAATTATTAAAACATAAAATTCCTATCAGTGAACGATTCACAAGCAATAAGAGTCCTGTGATTGGTTCATTCATCTATCACAGTGAAGGATTGTTTGATAAGAGGTATATGTACAAATCCAAACCTAGATAGCTAAAGAAAAAGAACGAAAGAAGAATAATAATAAGAATAAAAAAAAGAAGAAAGAGAAGAAGAAGAAAGAAGAAGAAGAAGAAGAAGAAGAAGAAGAAGAAGAAGAAGAAGAAGAAGAAGAAGAAGAAGAAGAAGAAGAAGAAGAAGAAGAAGAAGAAGAAGAAGAAGAAGAAAAAGAGTTATCGTATGCTCTGGTTCTGGAGCCTGAGTCGGAGGACTGGAAGTCTGGCTCCAGACGCAGATCTGGGTCAAGCGAGCGCAGCGCGGAACCGACGCGTGCGCCCGCAGGCGCAATATTACTACGCGGACGAGGAAATATTTTCTACTTGAGATGTTATATGGGCGAAAAATATTGGTTCTTTGAATTTAAAATTTATATTGAGTAATCGTTATATCATTTCATTTAAAAATATAAAAAAAACCTTGTCACAACCTGTTCAGCCATTATACTTTAATTACGCTGAGAGTATTGTAATTTTTTTCATTATATATATATATAGTATATATATATATCTTATATTAAATATACTATATATATTATATATATATATATATATATATAGTATATATATATATATATAATATACTATATATCATATATTATATAATATATATATATTTTTTATATTTATATATTAATATATATATATAATATTATATATATATATATATATATATATTATATATATTTATAGATAATATAATCTATATTTATATATATATATATATATATATATATATATATATATTCTCGAGTTAAAGTTGCAGGGAATTCATTTTTTATGATTTCACTTATTTTCGCCAGTAGCTATATAATCCCTGATGGGCTTAATCAGCTGGATACCGACCATAGCAGTAACGAACAGTGTTTGTGATTAAGTTATTGGCCTTATAAACTTAATCGAAGACTGGTGGTTTATTTAAAAACTTTGTAGCACATGTACTAATTATACTTCGGGTTTTCGATCAAGACACCTCCACTTATCGGGACCCTTCAAAATACCATAGTATGTTCGTCTGATGACGTACATGGCCACAGCATGCGAGCAACGGCTGCTGTGAAAAAGGAACTTGAAACTACATACTTTGATATAACTTTAAAGTATAATAACAAGATCGATATGTTGGACGGGCATATAGAGAAAATTATGGAGACGAATATTGTGTATAAAACATATATAGTCAACGTGGAACAATTTAATACCATGGATTTCTTTTCATAAAACTATTCATCTAAACCACGTACTTTAGCCGAACAAGATCTTGACACACGTACAAAGCGGAGGTTTATCAATATGTAAAAACTACTATACGATATGAGATATCTGGAGATTAAATTTCATTCCCGTCAGGAGGTGATCACCATGATGTTTGCGGATGGAGGTGAAGATTATTTACACGTGTGCACATACTACCAGAAAGGCATGGGTGTAGAGCTGAAAAGCAGTAAAGACGTATCGCACAGAGGGTGGGATGTGGGTCTTCTCGTGCAGCTCGCGCTAATGCTTTACTGTTTTAGGGTCATTAAAAATATGTTTTTATTGAAATATTTCTTCGCAAAACGTAAACATATATAACTCATAGTGTAATCATAGCGCAACCCAAAAATATTTCCGATCCCGCGTAGTAATATTGAGCCAGCGGGCGTACGCGTCGGTTCCCCGCCGCAGTCGCGTAACCCAGATCTGAGACTGGAGCCAGACTTCCACTTAGGAGCCAGACTTCCACTCTGGCTCTGACTATGGATCCAGAATTCCAGTCTGGCTCCGACTCAGGCTCCATAACCAGAGCATAGGATGACTCTTCTTCTTCTCTTCTTCTCTTCTTCTTCTCTTCTTCTCTTCTTTCTTCTTCTTCTTCTTCTCTTCTTCCCTTCTTTTTCAGCTATCTATGTTTTGGCTTTGTACATATTCCTCTTATCAAAAATCATTTACTGTGTTTGGATGAAATGAACCAATCACAGACTCTTAATCGCTGGTGATATCGTTCACTGACACGAATTAATATTAGTTTTGATCTAGCTTCAGTGGTTTGAAGTTGTGCAGTGGAAAACTTTTATTTATTATTATTATTATTATTATTATTATTATTATTATTATTATTATTATTATTATTATTATTTTATTATTATTATTATTAGTATTATTATTATTATTATTATTATTATTATATATTATTATTATTAATAAATGTTACAATTTAAGTCGTGTTTAAAGCTTAGTAAACAAGTAATGTGAAAATATAAATGTATAAGATTGTAATAGAAACGGGGTGATATATTTAATATTAAAAAATATTATTTGTTCTACTATTGTACTACTACTACTACTACTACTACTTTTACTACTACTAGTAATTTCACTTACTACTGCTACTACTGACTACTACTACCAGAAGCTATAACTGTATATCGATAGGGACTTGAGTATCGAGCACTGGGGAATACTTATTGAACGAAGCCTGATCTGTTGGTAGATGTAAGCAAGCTCATTATTATTATTTATTATTATTATTATTATTATTAATTATATTATATTTTATATGTATTATTATTATTATTATTATTATTATTATTATTATTACCCTTTTCCAATCTGAGTTTGTTCTAGAGTCCATCGCCTCCATGGTATGCTGTTGTACTTATATATATATATATATATATATATATATATATAATATATATATATATATATCATATATATATATATATATAATATATATATATATTATATTATATATAATAATATATATTATATATACATATATATATTAATGGATAGCAAAACTGTAATGTTTAAATGTTAGCAATTTAAAATATATTTTAATTTAAGTCAAATTAAAAGTTTAGAAAACGA
>JABUQX010104212.1:32500-35000 GCA_015478945.1 Trachelipus rathkii
ATTATTATTATTATTATTATTATATTATTATTATTAATTATTATGTATTATTATTATTATTATTATTATTATTATTATTTATTATTAAGTAGTTCTATCATTGGATTTAAGAAAAAAATTTATTTGCCTTTGTTACCGTATTTATTCGACCGCTCTCGTGTTCAAATATATGCGGTCCTCTTTTCTGATTTTTCTAATTTGTATTCAGCCGATTGGGGTAATAGTGGATTTCTGAGTCACTGCATTTGGAGTTTTTAACTTAGTTGAGTATGAAAAGTGAGGTCTTCGTCTCTTGGGGATGGAACAGATTTTTGGGGGGAGACGACTTCTTAATCTTTTTCTGTTGCTGAGCAGCTTTAGATGGTTAATTTTGTTATAACAGAGACGAGTTTTCTTTGTTGTTGACCACTTTTTTTACACTGACGAACCCAACTTTTTTCAATCTTTAAGCCCAAATGTGAAAGTTCGTTTGAATTTCAGAACGTTTTGGGAGCGGCGTTCTTGGCGGTTGCTCATTAAGTGCGATCAGATTGGGTTTCTTTCATATTTGAATTTTACTACGATTGCTGTGCATTCTTTTCGAGACTTATATATTGTTTATTTTTCACGTGGTAACTTTATTTACACTGTTTATTTATGGTCAAATATCATATTTAGAATAAATGCCCACTTTTTTTTTAATGTCACTATCACAGAATTTGTTTCTATTTTTTAGTTTGGTTAAGCACAGTTATTTTTACTTACACACACACTGATGGAATTTGAACAAATTTGATCCTATTTAATTTTTCAGATTTTCTGACTCAGAATGCCAGTTTAATGTTGTTTCGCTTTCTTTTTGAAAGGTGGCCCTTTTTCCTTTGATTTTTAGGCAAGGTTTAAATTTCTTTCCCGCCATGCTGAGCTTCTTGGGACACAAGAAATTTGTTTTAGGAAATGGTGAAGGTCTTGGTACTTTGCAAATGTTAAGACGCTTTTGGGGTCTTTTGATTTGCTGTTGTGCGCAGTTTAGGAAGTTTTACGTCTGCCGGCGCTATTTTTATGTAAGGACTTAGTAGTTTTTAATTTCTTAACACAGAATTTTACTCTTCACGTTGACATAAAATTTGATTTTCAACCCAAGTTTTATTACACAGTTTATTTATAGACACAAAACCACAGTTTGATTAAGCGCACCACTTATTTTAGTTTCATAAACAGATTTTTTTTCCCAAACAAATTTTTGATTACACCGGCAATTTTTCACTGTATCTGACTCCAAATCAGGGGGTTTCTAATTAGTCACTGTAGGGGGCACCATAGATATATGCGCTAAGATCACCTTAGCTATCAAATAATTAATGAGATGCAGTTTATCTAATATGTGGTTTGAATAAGATAACTTTCCATTAAGCGTTTATTAATCAAAGGAATGATATTGACATTTGACAATTTGGATAATTTCATAATATGTTTCATTCATTTGACAAGGAGAACAATAATAAAGGATTGTTAATTATGATGGTATGATTTATACATGATTAGTAGTAATTTGGTAATAAGGAAGAAGTGGGAGCACCACATCTTCCTCGTGCGCAAGGTCGGGGCACAATCCTGATTTCAGCTTTGGCATTATGCCTCATTCGAGTTCTATGCATAATATTGAATGCTTGAGCACAGCCAAAAGAAGGGTGGTGGGGTCTTTCTAACAGTTTATACAAGTTGGCTTTAGTAATAACATTGGGATTACTGTTAAAGGATCGTACATATATCACATGGAATATAATGTCGGTTTTCCTTACACACATGGTGTAGCAGAATTTTAGCCACCACATGCTCGTGCTCACAGCTTTGCATTTAGATTACTTATGAAAAATTTTCAAGTCATATATATATATGTATATATAATATATATATAATATATAATATTAATATATATATATATATATAATATATATATATATATATATCTATATTATTTATAAAGCCCTGCAAAGAAGATGCTGCAGGCAGGACGACGTAAGTCTTCGTAAAAACTGTTTTGGTTTTTGTTAATTGCGTGGACAACGGAAATGGACTTACACTTTGCGAAGTCACCTTGTAATACCATGTCCAACTAGCCCGAAGACAGCCTAATGTAAGTAACTAAAACATTTTTTCTCGTTAAATTTAATTTTTTTCTTATATTTTATAAACCACTCTCATCTCTCTCTCTCTCTCTCTATAATATATATATAATATATATAATATATATATATATATATATATATATATATATATATATATATATATATATATATATAGTATATATATATATAAAAATTATGTAATGAATATATATATATATATATAGTATATTATAATTTTCTTAAATAATGTCACCAACCAAATCACGGGCAGAGCTTTTTATCAAGGAGGGGTTGTTTGCACGCCTCAATAAGTCAAACAACTAAAGTAAATCTACGCAGATAGCACAGACGCAGGCTTTGAAGTGGGAGAGATTAAATTCAGCAGGAAACAA
>JABUQX010104213.1:0-27978 GCA_015478945.1 Trachelipus rathkii
AAAAAAAGAGAGAGGATTTCGTAAGCGCCACCAATCTTGCAGCAATCTTTCCTCATCATGATGCTTACCTCGAAGCGGTAAATCGCGCGTACAAGAAAATGTCACACAACATAAAATTATTGAGGATAATATTTTTTATTTTCTTCCATTTTCTTTGAATGCTGGTTAATTTGGATGTCTACCGGCACGTCCTGTAGGAACAATCTTGCAGCTTCAACAGCAGTTTTATACCACTGTGTTTGTATGTCCCTTACAAACCGCATGAACATCTTTATATTTAGTGAAAGGTCTTATTGTTTAAAGAGCCTAGGACCCCCTCTGAACAAACTTTTATTTGGTGGAAATAAAATACAAAACTTGCAAAATGCTCCCTTTAGGTGCCTGGAGTATGTCAGCCAAGGTGAATATGTCTCCAAACATTCATAATTGAATTTCCTCTTTAAGTGGGTAGCATCTTCCAAAAAATTATAGGTCTAGTGGAATCCAAAACTCTTTCAGTAACTGTTTCTTTTTCTCAGTCGAAATCATAGATGAATGTCCAACGTATCTACCAATGTCATTTTCGTGACTGTCATCTACTGAAACGCTAGCTCCGAAATCTGGACCCATATCTTGACTCGTCGAGGTGCTGGGTCTGGGTGTGGGTTCTTCATCATGCGAAATATGCGAAGTAGGAGGGATTGCCTCTTGTGTAGTCTTAGTTGACTTATTGGTATCTTCTTCGTTTTCACCGTTACCATTTCAATTTTTATCCGAGTTCTTCTTTTTTTAAATATAACTGCAACAATATATATATATATATATATATATATATATATATAATATATATATATATATATATATAATATATATATATATATATATATATATATATATATATATATATATATATAATATACAAATATATATATATATATATATATATATATATATATATATATATATATATAACTATATATATATATATATATATATATATATATATATATATATATATATATATATATATATAATATATATTATCCAAATATATATATTGATTTTCTATTATAATATATATATATATATATATATATATTATATATATATATTATCATATATATATATATAATATTCTTAATATATATATATGAACTCGATCATATTTATATATAAATACAATATATTTAGACATTATTTTGTTGTTTTTTATATTATATATTATATATATATAGTAATATGTATATTATTATATATATATATATATAATATATATATAATATATAATATATATAATAATAATTATAATAGAAGGCCTTATTTATATATTTATTAAAAAGTTTTTACAACAGTCTTCATAAGATGTTAAATTTCGTAAGCTTTCGGTCCTTAATTTTCTGGACCCTCCTCAGACGATTTTTATTTGAAGACTAAATAAAAATTATTAAAATTTTGTAAATTATGTAAAACAGTTAAAATATGAAAAGTAGTTTAAATTTAAGTAAATTTTGCTTTTATATTTTTGAAAAATGGTGTGGTGGTAAGAATGTTGTTAAGTGTGGGATTGAACGTATATTCTCCCTTTTGTAAGTTAAAATTAAGAAGGTTCTGTATGCATAGTGATTCTACTAGTTTACGTTTGGTGGGGTCTAGTACCTTTAAGATGGGGCACGTATCTTTTATATTAATGTTGTGATTGAGACTAGATCTATGTGAGGTGAGAGCAGAATTTTGAGAGTCGTATTTAAGATCGTGTTTATATTCTGTTAAAATCATTTGTTTCACCTATGTAATGTGAGGGGCATTGATGGCAGGGGATTTTGTATATGCATTGTGAGATGTTATTTTGTAAGTGAGTTGGAGGTTTGAAGATTCTTTTGAGAGAAGAGGTGTTAGAGGAAGTTAGTCTTAATGATGAAGGTTAAGTTTTAAGGATTTGTTTATGTGGTAGGTGAGGAATGGGTAGATAAGTTAGATAGTGCGTGTTGGTCACGATGGTAGGATTGTAGAATTTGTTTATTTATTTGTTTATTTTTTTGCTTTTTTAAGTGAACCTTTGATAATGTAGGTTGGATAAGATAGTTTCTTGAAAGTACTGAAAATGTATTTAATTTCATTATGAAGAAGAGTAGGAGAACAGATGCGTAGAGCTCTTAGGAAGAGAGAGAGGATAGAACACCAGATTTAATATGTTGAGAATGTGTGGAGTACCAATGGATGTAAGAAGGGTTGGAAGTAGGTTTTCGATAAACGCTAAAGAGTAGGGTTGGGCTGTTGTTCCAAGAGAGGATGGTATCAAGGAAATGTAGGGTGTGATTGTTAGAGAGTTCCATTGTAAATTTTATATTAGGGTGGATAGAGTTGATGTAGTCAAGAATGAGAGTTGAGTTGGTGGTTAAGGAAGTGGAGATGAAAATATCATTTACATAGCGAAGCCATGTGGTGTTGGACAGAAGAGGGTGGTTAAGTATGAAAAAGTGTTCTAATAGTTCCATAAATATGTTACTAAGAATTGGGGAGAGGGGAGATCCCATGCTTAGACCAGAGTTTTGTTTGTAGTAAGTGTTGTTAAAATGGAAGAAATTGTGTTCAAGGGTGAGTAAAATTAGTTGTTTGAGGAGAGGGAAAGGGTAATCTAGGTTGTAGTTGTTTTCGTTAAAGAATCTTTCTAATAGAGAGATGGTAAAAGGGACGGGAACTGACGTGAAAAGGGAAGTAACGTCAAAGCTGAGAAAGTGATTGTTATGAGGCAAAATGTTGTGTGTTTTTTGAATAAAGTCTTCAGAGTTTTTTAGGTGGGAGGGTGAAATATGTCCAAGTAATGGTTTTAGTTGTTTGGACAGCCATGAGGAGAGTTTATATGTAACTGAATTAATGTTGGAGATTATAGGTCTGACAGGGATGTTGTTAGAACACTTTTCCATACAAAACCACATTGCTTCGCTATGTGGATGATATTTTTATCTCCACTCCCTTAACCACCAACCCAACTCTCATTCTTGACTACATCAACTCTATCCACCCTAATATAAAATTTACAATGGAACTCTCTAACAATCACACCCTACCTTTCCTTGATACCCTCCTCTCTTGGAACAACAGCCCTACCCTACTCTTTAGCGTTTATCGAAAACCTACTTCCAACCCTTCTTACATTCATTGGTACTCCACACATTCTCAACATATTAAATCTGGTGTTCTATCCTCTCTCTTCCTAAGAGCTCTACGCATCTGTTCTCCTACTCTTCTTCATAATGAAATTAAATACATTTTCAGTACGTTCAAGAAACTATCTTATCCAACCTACATTATCAAAGGTTCACTTAAAAAAGCAAAAAATAAATTCTACAACCCTACCACCGTGACCAACACGCACTCCCTCACCTATCTACCCATTCCTCACCTACCACATAAACAAATCCTCAAAACTTTACCTTCATCATTAAGACTAACTTCCTCTAACACCTCTTCTCTCAAAAGAATCTTCAAACCTCCAACTCACTTACAAAATAACATCTCACAATGCATATACAAAATTCCCTGCCATCAATGCCCCTCACATTACATAGGTGAAACAAATGATTTTAACAGAAGACTCTATCAACATAAACACGATCTCACATACGACTCTCAAAATTCTGCTCTCACCTCACATAGATCTAGTCTCAATCACAACATTAACATAAAAGATACGTGCCCCATCTTAAAGGTACTAGACCCCACCAAACGTAAACTCCTAGAATCACTACGCATACAGAACCTTCCTAATTTCAACTAACAAAAAGGAGAATAACAACATTCTTACCAACCACCAATTTTTTTCAAAATAATAAAAGCAAAAAATTTACTTAAATTTAAACTACTTTTCATATTTCAACTGTTTTACATAATCTTACAAAATTTTAATAATTTTATTTAGTCTTCAAATAAAATCGTCTGAAGAGGGTCCAGAAAATTAAGGACCGAAAGCTTACGAAATTTAACATCTTATGAAGACTGTTGTAAAAACTTTTTAATAAATATATAAATACGGTCTTCTATTATAATACATACCAAACTGGGCAAAAAAATTTTTTTAATATACACTATATATATATATATATATATATATATATATATATATATATATATATATATATATATATATATATATATATATTATATATATATATATTTATATATTATATCTCTATACTTTATATATATATATATATATATATATATATGAATGATCTCGGCCACATATGGTTATAGGCTAATAATTTTACTAGCATTAAAAGATGTTAACAGAAAAAATTAAAAGCATAGCAAACTATGTTGAAAAACTAATTTCTGTGTTGTAATAAAAAATAGTTTTTTTATAAAATGAAGCTAACCTAATATGGACAAGTAAGATCAATGTGTTTTACAACAAAATCCTATCTTTTAAGAGGTAAAGACACAAAATTTTATTAATATTTAAGTCAAACGTACGCACCAAGGAATCTCCTAATATCCATGATCTGATGAAAATGAACTATAACTTTACACTGAGACGGTGTTGAATTATAGAGTGGCGTCACGGAGTGATAATTTCAATGCTACTTTGAGCCTTAAACACTTAATAAAGAATTGAGAATCTGACTGAACACAAAATCTAGAATTTATATAAACATATCAATATTAAAAAAAAACATAGATAGAATAACAACACAGTTCTTATCTACAAATTAAAAGAGCGTAATGCAAATGAGTTGAGAAGACCGTATGGGCAAGAGAAAAAAAGCTACTAAACGTTCCCCTGTATATATATATCTCGTAATATATATATAATTATATATACTATATATATATATATATATATATATATATATATATATATATATATTATATATATATTAATATAATATATATATATATATATATATAATATTATATAATAATATATATATATATATATATATATATATATATATAATATTATATCTATAATATATATATATATATATATATATAATATAATATATATATATTACGTATATATATATATATAATAGTTAATATGTGATCTCGCCACATATGGTTTTATAGGCTAATAATTTTAATATATATATATATATATATATATATATATATTATTAATATATAATATATATATATATATTATATATATATATATATTATATATATATATATATATATATATTATATATGTATATATATATATATATATAATATATATATATATATATATATATATATATTAATATATAATATTATATATTATATATATATATATATATATATATATATATAATAATATATGATGAATCTCGGCCCACATATGGTTAAGCTAATAATGTTACCTAGCATCAAAGAGTTAACAGAAAAAATTAAACCCAGGCATACGCAACTATGTTGAAAAATCACTAATTTCTGTGTTGTAAAAAAAATAGTTTTTTTATAAAATGAAGCTAACCTCATATGGACAAGAAGATCATGTGTTACAAATTCCTACTTTTAAGAGATAAATACATAAAATTTTATTAATATTTAAAGTAAAAAGTACGCACCAAAGAATCTCCTAATATCCATGATTTAATGAAATTGAATCATAACTTTACACTGAGACGGTGTTGAATTATAGAGTGGCGTCACGGAGTGATAATTTCAATGCTACTTTGAACCTTAAACACTTAATAAAGAATTGAGAATCTGACTGAACACAAAATCTAGAATTTATATATACATATCAACATTAAAAAAAAAAACCATACACGTATAAATGGGACACGCATACACAGAAGCGTAATGAAATGAGTGAGAAGACCGTAATGGGCAAGAGAAATGTGAGAAAAATGTAATAACAATTCACCTTCTATATACACTTTTATATATATATATATATATATATATATATATATATATATATATATATATATATATATAAAAATATATATATATATATATATATATATATATATATATATATATATATATCAGAGGCGACTCCTGCACTCGTGCTACTCGTGCTCAGCACGAGTTAACATTATAGAAACTATCTATTTTTGCAAATTTCATAATGTTACGATAAAATATTCTTATTTTTTTTTAAATTAGTACATAATAAATATAAAAGATTATGCAAAATTAAAACGAAAAATATAAAAATAACCTCTATTAAATAACGCTTTTAACCCATTAGTAATGGCGGCATCTCTGCTAATATCAAAGAGCGGAAATCGGAAACGTGTATCAATTTTAGAGCACCAAAAATTGTTTATAAATCTATGTTGGCAAATATAATGTTTAAGTACTATACATTATAAATATAATGATTTTATAACAAATAATATTTAATTAAACAAATAAAATAATTAAAAAAAATAATAAAATACTTAAGAATAATGAAATGAAAAATATTACAGTTATTTTAATCATTATAAAATATTGTAAATATTATAATTGTTAGCCATTTAAAGAAAGTATTTACATAGAAAAACGATTTTAAGCAGGAAATATTCAGTAATAATTTAATAATATACCGTATATTATATATATGTATATATATATATATATATATATATACTATATATATATATATATATATTATATATATATATATATTATATTATAATAGTATATATATATATCTATAATATAATACATATCTATATATATATACTATATATAATATATATATATATATAATATATATATTATATATTATATATATAATATATATATATATATATAATATATAATATATATATATATATATTATATATATATATATAATATATAAATATATCTATATATATATATAATATATATATATATCTATTATATATATATAATATATATATATATATTTATATATATATATTATATATATATATATATTATATATATTATATATATAATAATATATATATCATATAATATGCCCGTTAATGAGAAAGTTAACGTCGTTAATTCTTAATCATTAACGAAAAAAATTAACGGCGTTTAATCATTAAATGCGTTTATCGTTAAAGAAATGTAGCGGAAGTTAACGGTTAATCGTAACGTAACCAGTCTTCAATTTTTTTTTTTTTTTTTTTTTTTTAATCACCACAACTCCGGGCAGAGCGCCTATTCAGGGAGGGGGTGTTGCACGCAAAAATTTCATCCGCTACGCAAATTAACGCCAGATGAACTTGACGCAGGGCTTAAATGCGGGAGGATTTAACATATCAGTAGGAAACACAAGAAGATGGAACAAGAGTTCGCCCAGAACAGTGGTGGAAGGAAAAAAGGAAACACCTCGCGCAAACTAGCCTGGAGTTACCAATATCTACACAAAATCGTGCGCAGATACAGCAACCCCTTGTGCTACTAGGGCGTCGTAAAGGTGGTGGTACGCGAGTGTAAGTTCCTTCGAACACCTGCCGCTGCGATACCTATAAAAAAGAGATAAAGCACCAACATCAGCGCCGCAAAGATAAGAGGTTCAAGTGAACTGGAAAGTACATAAGCAGTTTATAAGCCTTTTTGGCTTTTGACTCGACCCTGTCCCAAAGCCGGGTGAACAGAGTTGATATGAGTTGAAGAATGAGGGTCGAGTCATCGGCAATGTGAGTGGATAGAGAGTTAGATGTGCATGTGAGAAGATCATTAATGAAGAGTAAGAAAAGTAGGAAATGAGACGAAACCCTGAGGAACTCCACTATTGACAGAAAAAGAAAAAGAAGTCGCTCCATCAACCATACCCGATGTTTAGCGACTTGAAAGAAACAGCTAGAACATAAGTAAGCAAAGAGAAGGAGGAAAGAGGGAGCTTGAGAGCAGTGATGGCGTGCCAATACCCGGTCAGAATGGCTTTGGATAATGTCAAGCGCCACTACGTATCAAGTCTGCCAGTAAGTTCCTAAGAGCGAAAACCATAAATCGGTTAAATAGAAAGTATATCGCCAGTAGACTTTGAACCCCAAGCCGTACTAGGCGATCGGAAAGAAGAGATGAGATTCCACGATGGTCTAAGAAGTGAGAAGTTGAGAAGGGTTTCAAAGATCTTAGATAGAATACAAGTGAGCTATAGGGCGATAGTTAGAAGGATCAGAGTTGCCTTCCTTTTTTCGGAATAGTTTGGACATGTGCTGCTTCCAACACTGAGGAAAATGCTAGTATTAAGACATAGAGAATATTAGTTTGAACGAGGGGTGGTGCCGCATGTAAGCGACATCCCTCAAAAACTCGGCGCTTTTCCAACTATGGTGTTAAACATTTACTAAACTGATAATTAAACGAGTAAATATAAAACACATTTTGAAGCCATTGAGAGGAGCGTTTTAGGAAATTTTGAAAAAAAAAGTTATCTCTTATCGAAATCGATCTAATACAATTTAAAATCTGATAAGAAAATATTTTATAAACTCGTAAAATAAGGTTAACGTTTAACGGATGTAGGGGAAATTTTAACTCGTTAATAGAACCGTTATTTTTTTCGAAATTAACGAAAGCGTTAAAGTTAACGAAAAAATTAACGAGTTAATTAACGGATAAAACGCGTTAACGTGCCCACCTTTGTATATATACTATTATATATATATATATAGTATATATATATATATTATATTATATATATATATATTATATATATATATATATATATATAATTGATAAAAATAACCCCTTAAGTAATTTTCCCTCTGCTGGGATTGAACCTGGGCCCTAGCAGATGAACGCGTATGTGTTTTGACCACACCGCACGATGGACTAAAGACCAGAGCGCGAAGAAATGTTCCGTATGTGCATTATCACCCAGCCAAACAGGAACCGACGGCGCCGCTCTTACCCGTCCACGACTCGGGCGTAGGGTCCAAACAGAGCACCGCACAGAGTGAAAATACTTTTTATACCGGGGACTACAATGTATATGATAAGATAACTGCTCATTCTTCTACACCTCACCGCAGTGTGATAGGTATTGATAAAAATAACCTTAAGTAATTTCCCTCTGCTGGGATTGAACCTGGGCTCTAGCAGATGAACGCGTATGTGTTTGACCACAACGCCACGATGGACTAAAAGAAGAGCGCGAGAAATGTTCCTGTAGTAAAATACCTATCACACTGCGGTGAGGTGTAGAAGGATGAGCAGTTATCTTATCAATACATAATATTCCCCGGTTAATAAGTATTTCACTCTGTGCGGTGCTCTGTTTGCCCCTACGCCCGAGTGTGGACGGGAAGAGCGCGCCGTGGTTCTTGTTTGGTGGGTGGTATATTCACTACAGGAACATTTCTCGCGAACTTCTTTTAGTCCATCGTGGCGTTGTGGTCAAACACATACGCGTTCATCTGCTAGGGCCCAGGTTCAATCCCAGCAGAGGGAAATTACTTAAGGGGTTATTTTTATCAATACCTATCACACTGCGGTGAGGTGTAGAAGGATGAGCAGTTATCTTATCAATACAATATATTCCCCGGTTTAATAAGTATTTCACTCTGTGCGGTGCTCTGTTTGACCCTACGCCCGAGTGTGGACGGGAGGAGCGCGCCGTGGTCCTGTTTGGTGGGCTGATAATAATTCACTACAGGACACATTTTTTCCGGCTCTTCTTTAGTCCATTCGTGGCGGGGTGTGGTCAAACCATACGCTTTCATCTGCTAGAGCCCAGGTTCAATCCAGCAGTGTGAAATTACTTAAGGGTTATTTTTATCAATACCTATTCACACTGCGGTGAGGTGTAGAAGGACTGAGCAGTTATCTTCTCATACATAATATTCCGGTTAATAACGTATTTCACTCTGTGCGGTGGCTCTGTTTGACCCTACGCCCGAGTGTGGACGGAAAGAGCGCGTGGTTTCTGTTTGGTGGGTGATATATTCACTACAGAAACATTTCTCGCGCTCTTCTTTTAGTCCATCGTGGCGGTGTGGTCAAACCAACGCTTTCATGCTGCAGAGCCCAGGTTCCAATCCCACAGCAGAGGAAATTACTTAAGGGTATTTTTTTATCAACACCTTCACACTGCGGGAGTGTAGAAGGATGAGAAGTTATCTTATCAATATATATTATTATATATATATATATATATACTATATATATATATATATATAATATATATATATATATTATATATATAATATATAGAGAGAGAGAAGAGAGAGAGTGAGAGAGAGAGCACGAGTAGTAAAATGATACTAGAGTCGCCCACTGATATATAATTATATATATATATTTATATATAGTATATATATATATAGTATATATATATTATATATATATATATATATATATATTATATATATATATCGTAAAACGTACCTAACGGCCACCCGGAACGGGACGTTGGATCAAAAAAATTCGCAGGTAAACTCTATAAGAGTAAACACTTCTAGGGGGGGCAGCTGCCCCCCCTGACGACGCCCAAATGTATAATTTATATATATATATATATATATATAATATACTATATATATATATATTAATTATATATATATTATATATATAATGATATATATATATATATATATATATATACTATACTATTATATATAATATATATATTATATATATTATATATATATATATATATATATAATATATATATATATATAATATATATTTATATTTGAAAAAACATAATGTTTTAATTCTCCATTTGATTTGGATAGAATTTGAGATATTTATAATACTCTGATAAATTTACATATATATATATATTATATATATATACTATATATATATATATATATATTATTTATAATATATATGTCTTTATATATAATATATAATATTATAATATTTTAGATATATATATATATATATATATATATTTATATATATATATATATATATATATATTAGCTTTAATAAAAAGGAGTTGTCTTTTTGTCTTTTGTAAGATGTATGAAAAAACTTGTAAATAACGCAGTTTACCTTTAATTTCAACAGACTGTATTTAAAGATTCCATTCTCTTTTACATTTCTGGTGAGACTTCAATATCGTCAGGGAGTTTCCAGCACTTAAGTATTTCGTTAACTGAAGAGGAGAAACTCTTTTTCTCTTTTGATACTGGAGCAGAACTGATATCCATCTTAATGGGCGATAATCTCTGTGATGATCAGTGGCACAATGTCAGAATAAGACATAAGAATAATAAAATCCAATTCATCCTGGATGAAAGTTCGGAGATTAGAGATTTAAATGCAGATGATAAGTTTTTCTTCAGCTTTGATCCGCTTGTCTTTTTTGGAGGGTATCCAAATTTAGTAAAAGGTAAAGATAATTATTTATTTTTATTTTTTAACTATTTATTTACTATCATCTCATAACAACTCTGCAAAGAAATATCTTGATGAATTAGTAGCAAAAAATGTCACATATAAGCCAATTAATTTCTTTTTATAAAATAATTTAGCGAGGCTTTTTTTTTTTTTTTTTTTTTTTTTTTTTTTAATTAATTATATTAACGTCTTTTCTGCGTTCATAACGTTGTTATGACACTTAATGCAATTTTATTATGACATTAGTTAATGACATTTTTTTAAACGTATAGATGAAAAAATTCAATTTACATCTTTATTTTTTTTTTTACTATTATTTTTTATTTTTAGACTGTGCGATTACCCCTAGAAATTTTTCTTCTCCGAACAAACAATGTCAAGAAATTTCTCAAAAGTATTTTTATGATATTGAAGACGAAACCTGCAAAAATGTTTCAATTAACAGCTGTGAAAATCAAGATAAAACATTGCTTACAGTATTTGACAATGTGGGTGAATGCCTAGAAACCTGTCAAATAAAAGGTATATATATATTTAATATATATATATAATATATATATATATATATATAATATATATATATATATATATATATATATAATGTATCCTAATATAATATATAAATATATTCTATATATTTTTTTTATTTTATATATTATTATATTTATATATATATATATATATATAATATATATATAATATAT
Source organism: Trachelipus rathkii (assembly GCA_015478945.1). Classification (NCBI taxonomy): domain Eukaryota; kingdom Metazoa; phylum Arthropoda; class Malacostraca; order Isopoda; family Trachelipodidae; genus Trachelipus; species Trachelipus rathkii. The sequence goes on from JABUQX010104213.1 coordinate 11,937, forward strand.
ATATATATATATATATATATATATATATAATATATATATATATATATTAAATATATATATATATAATATAATATATATAATATATATATATATATATACATATATTATATATATATATATATATATAATTAAATACAATATTATAATATATATACTATATATATATACTATAATATATTATATATATAAATATTTATATATATAATATATATATATAATATATATAATATATATATATATATATATATATATATATATATATATATATTTTTTATTCTTTCTTTCTTTATCTTCCTCTTTTAGCCCAGATTGGGGGTGAGGTGAGCAACATACACCGGAAACAGAATAGTTTAGTAGAAGAACATAATCTTACCCTCGCCTCATGTCCTTAAGTGCAGCCCTTTGCAGCCAAAAATCACTCAAGGCTTTAGGGGTTTATCCCTTGTGGAAGGCCCACAACTCTGCCCTCTCGCAAAACCCCCGCTATCTCACTCCTATAATGCACCTTTTTAATCGCCTCTGCCAAACTCATATTTTTTTCCTTCATACACTCCTTTTCTGACACAATCCACTCATAGCCGGTTAATTCTCAGCACACTCACCACCATATATACACACTTTACCAACTGACTAACATGCATCCTTTCCATATGACCCAACCATCTTAAGATACTTTCATTTACACGTTTCTCCACACCATACAACTCCCTTACATATTAATTCCTCATTTTATATATTCTCCTCACATCTAAATGGTCTCTACGATTATTCATCTGAACGACTGACTTTAGATCTGTACTTCTTATTTTATACCATATTTTCACTACTATGCGTTAACATCGTAACAACATACCCTCGTGTAAAACCCTTGAGTACTCAAGATTTAATCCCCTTGCATTCACCGAGGATTGAATTACACTAGCCACCTTACTACAATTCACAAGTTCCCTACTACACTCTGCATCATATGTTCCCTTTTCTTCCAACATATAGCCTAAAAAATTTAACTCAGATCCTTGTTCCAATTACTCGACATCCAACATGATTTCACACCGCGGACTCTCCTCACCCACCACCATCTCCTAACTGTTATCTACATTTACTTTCAAACCCATCTATTTACACACCCTGCTAAACTCCATCTACGAATCCTCTCAAACTTTCTTCAGATGCGCCACGCAAAACCAAATCATCTTCGAACAATAAGCAGGTACTCTCTCCACTCCCTTCCATTCTACATCAGTCTAACACACTTCCCCTTCCACCCTAATCTTTAATTCTTTCATCACCCCATCTATAAACAAGTTAAATAGACATGGAGACATAATACATCCCTGTCCCACTCCACTATTAATATAAATCATTCACTCTCAACTCCATTTCTTCTTACACACGCTTCACTATCTACATATATAGCTTTGTTTCCATTCAGAAGCCTACTATAAACACCATATTTCACTAAAACCTGCCCTAGAGTTTCTTTATAAATCCAGTGATATGCCTGTTGCAAGTTCATAAAACCTAAATACAATTTGTTCTCTTTCTATCTCATTTTCTAAATCATTTGTTTCAACTTGAAAATTTTATCTATACATTACTTCTTCTGAATGCACAATACGCCAATCATTCCTCAGTCACTTGATGCACTCTTTCATCCAAAATACTCATCATATATCCTCCCTACAATACTCAATAAACCAATTCCAGTGAGTTTCTACAGTTCTCCTTAGCTATTTATCCATATATAAGGGTACTATCACTGCTCTTCCTCCTTCCTCTTCGGACCTGCACCCTCCACAGGCGCATTGATATACAACTTCTATATCAGTCAATCACAATCTCGATTGCATTCTTGATCCTTTGACGAGGAATTCCATTTATACTTGCTGATTTATCATTCTATCAAATTTCTCACTCTACCTAGTACCTATTACCTCCTTTCTGTTAATTGCCTCATATCCCCCAGGAAAAACCTACTTCTTCATAAACCATCAAATGCCACAAACACTTCACACACACACCTACACACACACACTCACTCACACCTCACATACACATTTGCCACACAGCATACACACATACATTCTATATATATATATATATATATATTAGTATATATACTATATATATATATATATATATATATATATTATATGTAATATATATATATATTATATATATATGTATATATATATATATATATATATATATATATATATATATATATATATATATATTTTTTATATAAAAAAATATAATTATATATTATATATATTATATATATATATATATATATATATATAATATTATATATATATAATATATATATTATATATATATATATATATATATATATATACATATATATAAATTATATATATAAATATATAAGTGCGACTCATTACAACTTTTTTTACTACATCGTGCTCTCTCTCTCTCTCTTTCTCTCTCTCCTCTCTCTCCTCTCTCTCTCTCTCTCCTCTCTCTCTCTCTCTCTACTTTCTCTCCTCTCTCTCTTCTCTCTCTCTGCTCTCTCTCTCTCTCCTCTCTTCTCTCTCGCTCTCTCTCTCTCTCTCTCTCTCTCTCTCCTCTTTACTAATATATATATATAATAAATATATATATTATAGAAAAGATAAAATTATATTCATGTTTATATAAAATAGATATAAATATATTATATATATAATATATCTATTCCTTTCTTTATATATAATATATATATAATATATAATTATATATATATATAGGAAATATTTCACAAAAAGTGTTACAGGAACTGGAGATAAATACCTATTGGTTTAGAAAAGTATAATGTTATTAAAAACTTGAGTTACTTTTGCCAGTTAAAACAATTTTTGCTTATTTAAAATGATAGTGTCTGTTGAATTTCACCGATAACTTTAATATATTAATACTTCAAGTTATTCTTTTTTCTAATATTGTTTTAAGGTATTTTAGTAATATTTTTATTATTTTATTTGTTTTATTAAATATTTTTTGTTATAAAATATTATTTATTATGTAAAGTATTTAAACATATCATTTATAAACTTAGTATTTATAAACAATTTTATACTATAAATTCACAGATATGATATCCACCAATTGCTTTGGGCACGGATGTCCCTATTGTTAATGTGTTTAAAAGCGTTATTTAGGGCTATTTCTTCGGCTTTTTCCATTTCAATTTTGCATAATATTTTATATTTATTATGAATAATTTCATTTATTTGACGCAAGCTTTTTTCCGCAAAAAAAGAATATAAAATTAAGAAAAAAATTATTATCGTACGATTGTGACAATTGTGCAAAAATAGATCGTTCCTCTGATAATGTCAACGTCTCGTGCTGAGCACGAAGTAGAGCAACGTGAGTGCATGGGATCGCCTCTAATATATATACTATTATATATATAATATAATATATATATATATTATATATAATATGTATATATATATATAATATATATTATATAATATATATATATATATATATATATAGTTATTAAACAGGAAAAAAGAGAGAGAGAGGAGAGAGAGAAGAGAAAGAGAGAGAGAGAAGAGAGAGAGACAGAGAGAGAGGAAGAGGAGAGAGAAGAGAAGAGAGAGAGAGAGGAGAGAGAGAGAGGAGGAGGAGGAGAGAGAGAGAGGAAGAGAAGAGAGAAGGAGAGAGAGAGAGAGAGAGAGAGAGAGAGAGAAATTTTGTAATGTAGCAATAATAACAAAACAACAATTTCATTTTAGCTATAAAGTATTTGCGATTATGAATTACTAAGGACTATTAATTTGTATTTTGTATCAACAGGTCTGCATTCCTATAAATACTTTTCCGGATGCTTAAAGAATATAATGATCAATGGTAAAGAAGTTCTGAACAAGACTTCGCAAGTTAGACAAATCAACTTCGAAGGCAAAACTGAAATACTTCAAGATGATTGCGACTGTAACATGGTAGGCTCCGTTACTCCGTAGTTCGGTTTCATTAATTCTTGATTATTAAGAAAATGATGTAGTTTAATTTACAAAATTAGCAGCAATGATAAAAATAATATTAAAATTATAATAATAATAATAATAATAATAATAATAATAATAATAATAATAATAATAATAATAATAATAATAATAATAATAATAATAATTAATAATACTCACAAAATTAAATAATAATAATAATAATAATAATAATAATAATAATAATATTTGGTTATCACAAAATTAAATATTAAAAGCTTTCATATTTAAACATAAAAATATTCTTACAAGATGTAATAATAAATAATAATAATAAATAATAATAATAATAATAATAATATAATAATAATAATAATAATAATAATAATAATAATAATAATAATAATAATAATAACTGACCTTTCTCTAAGGAAGAAGAGTCAATAGTTTCCTTTTTGTCTTATGATTCCTATTTGAATCTTTTTCGCGATTCGTCAAATGCCAATTTTTCGATTTCTTTCAAAGTCAAAACAAAAGGTGGAAGGATTTTGCAAGGATTGGTTTATTTTCAAAATGGAATATACCCATGGCAGGTATATATATGTATATATAATTACTTTATATAAATCCTTACTATTATAACATATTATATATATATAATATATATATATATAGTATATAGAATACTATAGCTACAATAATAATAATAATCTATATATTATAACTATATATCTATAATTCATTATACCTAATTTAGTACTCATCCCTTAGTTAGTAATTGTAGTAGTAGTATATAAGGTTCTACCAGACATATAAAAGTAGAACCATGCAACCAAGTCACGTACATGAAGTGCCTATAGTCATAGTAATTGCATACATGCGTATGAGCGTATTTTTATTTTTTGTTGTTGTGGTTGGTTTGGTTTCCTGTTGTTGAAGCACGCGTGACGCAACAAACACACGGAATGAGTCATACTCTTAGTTGTTGTTGTTTGATGATGGAGCGGTCGCAGACCCCCAAAAACCACACTTATGGCATGTCTATCTTACTGTATATATATACTACCTATATAATACTATAAATATATTAAATATATATATATATATATATATATACTATATATATACTATGTATAATATACGGCAAGAATTACAAATTCCTGATGATAATTGGAAAGCCCTCTTCCTTTATGATGTTTCTACGGGCGTTTAAAGCCACTGTGCTTCTAGAAGGAGTTCTAAGGTCAGCTAGTAGTTATTGCTTAGATTCTGAGGCGTGTGCGTGCGTGTGTGTGTGTGTGTGTGTGTGTTATGAGAGAGAGAGAGGCGATTTTCGCTAAGCGGTCAATTCTGTTATCTCTTTACCAATAAGACTAAGATATTTTCTCAGAATTTAAACTTAGTACTACAAGTCATCTTTTCTGTTTCGTATATTTATTTTATATATATACCCTATAATTTAAATATTATCTATCTATATATACTATATATATATATATATATATAGCCTATAATAACCATTAATTGACGAGTAGTATATATACATATATATATATATATATATATCATTATATATACTATATAATATATATATATACTAACTATCTATACCATATATATTTATACTATAGTATATATATAAATCTATTATATATATATTAATATATAAATTATATATACTATATTATATAATATAGATATATATTATACTATATATCTAGATATATATAGTACTTATATATATATATACTATTAATATACTTAAATATATAATATATATACCATGTGCAAAACACTGCGGCGCAACTTGTGCGGCCGCAATTGCGATCGCCCATTATTTCGGTGCGGTTGCGATTGCCGCAATTATTTTGATGAGGTTGCGAATTGGCATTCGACGCAATTATTTTAAAGCAAAAATTAATAGAAATCGAACGCAAATTTTAAAAAATATAGAAAAACTAAAACATTTAATTCTATTCTAGTTTGAAATTGTTTCAAACTCGTATCAAGATTTAGACATGTTTATTAGCGATATGTACCCGATCTCGTTTCATCGTAAAGACTTTCACTCCTTGATAAAATGGATGTTCTTCTCTGACGAAACGTCAAGTAACATTTTCGCGGTCCATACCTACTATTCTTCAAGTGAAGGTGATATTTCAGTAAATATCGCTACTGTTAGTAGCTCTGCTAATGCCTAGAAGTGAACTGTGAGAGTCCGAGTCACAAAACCCTGGCCTTACCTACAGAATTTTTGAGTTTGTAAGCTCAAACCAAACGAACAAGGTGATCGTATGGTATTTAATGTTTAAGTGTATTACCGAGTCCTAAAATGTTCAGGCTCAAAAAAGTCTCTTAAAGTCTAGAAAGATACATAATTTCAGAACACATGGAGAGGTAAAGAAGAACTATCTTAGATGACTAGCATAATATTTTTGTGATCCACACACAACACTAAACATTATATAATATGATAGTTTATATTATATCTTATTAATATTATATAGTACATATATATTACTATTTATACAAAATATAATATATTATATTCATATAATAAACTATATTATAATATTAATACTATACTATTATATATTATACTATATACAATAAATACATATACTATATATTTACATATATATTATATATACGGTTATGTTCAATAAACTTATAAATTATATTCATATATATATATTATATATATTATATCCCCACACTTATATAACTATATATATACTATATATATATTATATATATATCATTACTACTAATCATATATATAATAGTTATATATATATATATATCTATAATATCTAATTAGTGATGGGCCATGACATCCGCATCCGCACCCTCACTTAACGGCACAATCGCAATCTCTTTGAAAATGAAGGATCGATCAGAAATATTATGAGAAGATCGAGGAACCATAGATATTTTTTGCATTTTCCGCGGAAAAATAAAGGATGATAAGATTGAATTTTGATTTCTGATATATACATATGATGATAAAAATACATATAACATAACTATATATAATTACCCTACAACTATAATTAATAACTATAACACTACTATGATTATTACAATAATACTAAAATACATAATATACCTATTTATACTATATAATTCATAATAATACACTATCTATATATTATATAACCATATACTAAATATATATACATATATATATATATATATTACATATATATAATATATACCTATTAATAACTACTTCATAACGTAGGAAATGAGTAGATACTATTTAAGATTATTTAGCATCCTTTTGACATTCCTTACATATATATATCTATATATTATAACATATCCAACATATTATAATATTAATATACTAACATATATATAATATATTATATAATATACTATCTATATATTATTAATTATAACATTGAGAATTTGAGTAGAGGAATATTACATACTAACTATTATATTATTAATTTTTGACATATTATAAAATATAATATTTATATATAATATAGATATATTAATAATATATATGAAATTTAAAATATGCATAAAAAGGAACATGAAAAATTGAGGTCATTTCTTCTATCTACAAAGCATTTAAACCGAATATATAATAAAGTAATATATTAAAATATATATATATATATTATGCGTTCTTTTACTGGCCAATTTGATCTGGCCGAATTGGGGACTTGCGTCACTTCTACCTTAAGCTATAATGAATTAGGAACTGACTGCTTTGAATCTGTGACACTTACGGCTTCACTGCGATAAGTTGTGGACTGTAATTGATTGGATTAGGTATATGGCAGGTATTATCTCTTCTCGAATAAATCATCTTCTCTACTCATCGGAATCCATGAGCTCATATCGTAGGCTTGACTCTACTTGGTCATTCAGCCGTAAGAGATTGCTTCATCGGGGGTTGGAAAAATTCGTCCGCTATTCTATCACTACTTGCTATAATTTCAATTATAGCTAAGAAATCGTTTAGCATAGGATATTAGCTCTTCGTCGGCGAGCGGGACTTTCATCAATAAGAAAGTGCAGCTATTACTACCTTGATTCTACTTCTACTGATATCTTATCTGCTTCTTTCCTAAAACATTCTAACAACTTCTGTAAATTGTCTTTCCTTCCTTTATTACATATCTGTTGGTTCTGTTTGCTAATTCTCCAACTGAAAAGGAAATCTCTTCGGACTCCTATTTTCTCTTAAACTCTATCCTTAGAACGGATTCTGGTAGATCTACCTCCTCCTCCTTCCTATCTTCTGCATACAGGTGTCCTATGCCATTTGCCTGTTATACATTTATTGATGGGTGCATGCTTTGAAATCCTATGAACGTTAGGAAAGGCGGGTGGCCCGGATGGACATTACTCCTGAGTTTTTGATGGAAGTGTGCGTTTCGTGCTGACCGCTAGTTCACAATATTATCTATGTCTCATACTATTACGTTTACACTCAGTGTTTCGGAAGCACGCACATGTCCAGCAAACCTTTTTCGAAAAAAAGGAAGCCGCTCTAAAATCTTTCTAACTATCAGCCTATAATAGCTCTCACTTGTATTAATCTATCTACAGCATACTTTGAAACGCTTCTCACTCTCTTATACTTAGATAATCTGGAAGTCCTCATTCACTTCTTTATCGCGATCGTACCGTAGCGGTTCTACGAGCTCGAGGCTCTACTGCGATATACTTTTCTATGATAACAGATTATATGGTTTTCCCCCCTTAGGAATTACGGAGAGACTTGCGTGTGGCGCTCTGAACATATCGAAGTCTTTCGACCGAGTATGACAGTCACTGCTCTCCAAGCTCCCCTCCTTTGGTTATCTCCTTCTTCTTGCTTACTTATATATGTCTAGTTTTTTTCAAATCACTGCATATCGGCTGTTCTTTACTGTTCCAAAAGTGTCAACGAACTCAGGCTCTCGTAGATCTATCTCACTATATCTACTTCTACATATTTCATTATGAAATCTTCCTCAGCTGCATCTAAGTCTACACACTCGTATGTACGATGACTAAGGACCTTGCATTCTCAAATCATTTTAATTCTAGACTCTTTCTTTTACTTCTAGAATATGCTCTCGTCTTAATCTTCCGATTCCTATTCTCGATGATGTGATAGAATTTCACTGGTGGGGTCGTCTCCAGCTATTGTGGCAATTCAGTCTCTTTAAATCAACTCCTACAAATCATCTCTCTCTAAAACACCTCTCTAACTTCTATATCTTTAGCTGGTACAATAGTTGACAATTTTCGTTCAAACATCAAGCTATGGCTTACATATAACAGAAAAAATGGTCTTTGAAACCTCACATCACACGGTTGCTAGGGCGGCTCAAGAAACTGGGAGTTCTGTTTAGGCTCGAGACATTTTTTTTTCTCTTCTCAGTTGCTCCAGTATACAAGGGCCTCACCCACCCTTGTATGGGGAGTACTGCTCTCACATATCAGGGGGGCTCTGGTTTCACCTGACGGCTTTATGGATAGGGTTGAGGCAGGCCAAAGGCTTTATAAATCTGTATTCGCTGCAATTCAGTTCACTGACCGCTTTATCTTTACGGCGGCGATGTTGTGCTTATCTCTTTTCTATAGGTACGCAGCGGCAGGATGCTCGAGGAGCTCAATCACTCGCGTACAACACTTTCGACGCCTGTAGCATAAGGGGTGCTGTTTCTGCTTTGCATGAGTTTTTGGTGTTTGAAGACGACGGCTTGTTCGCCGCGGTGCTTCCTTCATTCCTGCCACATCTGTTCTGTAGGAATTTTCTTCATCTTCTGTGTCTTTCCTGCTGATTTATCTCTCTCCTTTAAAGCACTGCGTCTGTGCTCATTAGAGTAAGTTTGCGTAGTCGATGAATACCTGAGGTGTGCAAAGACCTCTTCTTGAAATAGGTTAATTAATATAATTAATATGGTTCATTAAATATATGATACTATAAATAATATAGTAATTCTGTTTTATTTTAAATATAGGATATCTATAATTCCGTTATATATATACTATAATATATATCTATATATATATATATACTATATTATTATATTATTATAGTATATTTATATATAGAATATATATATACATATACGTAGAACTAATATATATATATATATAGTATAATTATAATACTATATATATCTATATATAACTATATATATATATATAAAATATAATATACATATTATGTATTAACAAGACATTTGGACTTGTATTATATAATAATATATATATACAACATAATAATTTAATTCAAAACTCTCAAAGAGCAACAGTTCGCAATCCTCATCTACTTTCACAGATCGACATCGCATCCTCATCCTCTTTAAGATCCGCATTACGCAACAGTCAATTTTGTACATCGCGGTCGCATCAAATAATAATAACTACTGTATGCTATATAACTATAACTGCATACATACTAAATTTTATACTGGTTATTATGTAATTAATTTATAATAAAATTAATTATAAATATTATATTTAATATTACTTATTATATATATAAATATATACTATATAATTTATTAGTATATAAATATAATTTTATGCTGGGGAAGTATTAATCTTCTCCTGTTTTAAGTATATTATAACGTACAATTTAGTTGCGGTTTTTGCGAATGCGTTGCCGCGATTACGCGTCTACCGGAACATGTGCGTATTGCTGGTTGCGATCGCATATTTCTTACGAATTGGGCTTGATTGGCGATTTGCGCCGATTATTTTGGGTTTGCGGGCCAACTGTATATATAAATATATATACTAACTATACAATATATATATAATATAATATATATATGATATATATATATTATAATACGTATTAACTATATATATTATATAGATAACTATATATTACAACTCAAATATATGTATACTATATACTAGGCTAAACATATATAAATATCACATATACTTAGTATATATATATACTATATATTATAATACATACAATAATATATATACTAAATAATCTATTTCAAATTATTATATTATATTACTCTATATTATATATATATTATAATATATAACATAACAGTGCTATAATATATAGGACTAAAAAAAAACAAAGAAAATAAAAACTTTTGATAAAACCATTCTAGCCTTTCCAGAAAGCAATTGCTTCTCCTCTTTCATGCCCAATACTAAAGTAGGAAAAATAAAATGGTAAAACTTCATCATAAGTAAATCATAATAATAATATACAGTTGGTTGTTGTTATATAAACGAAGGTTCAAGCTCATTATAATTAAAATTTCTGACTTTTTATATGATAATAATAATAATAACATAAAGATTAAGATAAAACAATCAATGAGATCTGTTCTGAGACTATTAAAATTTACAAGCATATAAAGAAGGCCTCTGTCAACTGTTTCCTGTTAGTATCTGAATCCGAGCATAGCAAGGTCATACTGGGAACCTCTATCCTATGATCCAACTCCACTCGGTGTTTATGTCAGGATGATGCCTTTTATCTATTTTTAGTGCGTAGGTATGCTGATACTTCCTTCTTGAAAAATCATTAGGCTCCCCAAAGTAACAGCAGAGGGACATCTCTCACGGAATCTATAGACACCATTGATTTTTTCTTCATCATTAAAATATAGTTTTGCATAAGAATCATTCTGTCGTGTGTATGGTAGGTACCAGCATAATTATTTTGGTAAAATTTTACCTTTAGTTCTTTAATTTGCTGGTATCTTTAAAAGTATTTTATTTTCAGGAGCGGTCAGAGTAGTAGGAGTGTAGAACTTTCTCTTTGAAACTGTCAATATTTTAGAGATTGACATTGACATTCAGGATAGCGAAAAGAGCTCGATTGGTTAGCAAAACTATAACATAATGCATCTGAAACAGTTGCTGGAAGCAGAGATCGTCATCGGATTATAGTCAGTGCCATAAGGAGAGAACCTGTTGGGTTGAATGACGCTTCGTTGAGAACGGCAAAATATTATTCTGTGAAACCTCACTGAAGGGCGCATTCTTGACAAGCAAAGTATACAAGCATCGCAAATACATGTTTGCGTATTTTGACAATTAATTCAACGAGATCTCGTCGCAGCTGCTTTAAAGATAATCATGTTTGAGGTGGTGCGGGTCTTTTTTATTGTCTGTAGAGTTCTTCTTCTTCCGTTTAGCTTGAGCATACTCTTGGGACCAACAAGAGGTTGCCGAACTCTTATCTAGGAAGATAGCGGGAGGCAAGCTTCCGCTGATATGATGATAATTTGTTGGAAGAAGGTAAAGTCGGAAACCTCTTTTTATTGAAGAGAGAGCGGGACTAGCATGATATCACAAAACACTCCCCACAACACCCCCAGCCTGATAAAATAGCACTCTCCACTCGGTCAATAACGCCAGCTTGGAATTGGGTTTTGACATTGATCTCGTGCAAGTTCATTTAGGCTATCAGGGTAATGGTCACTGCCGTATAATTTGTTCAAGCATTTAACAAGTGATTCCATAAGGGATGGGTAAGGGGCAAAACGAGAAGATATTTATGACAGAGAGAAGTGCGTGTATCTAACCTTTCATATTTATGAGTCCCTGTAGTTAAGGCAATCCTAGGAAAAAACTGGGTTATAGGAGTTTTACAGGATCTTTAGATTTAGACGAGGTAGACATATGTCGCCCCATAAGACTCAGCGCTAAGTGGACGTTCAGGTAATTACTCATTACTCTCGAGCTAAGTGACTCCAGCCAAACAGTAATGTCGGCGGACGGATGAATTTGTGCTATCGCTGCATGAAGTCTAGTTTGAAGAGGGTCTGGAGAATAGATGACAGATTTATGAATGAGCATTCCTGCACCTCCCTTATTATTGGTCATCTCTTCTATAAAGTTAGGCAAGGTGATTATATATCTGACGACTGTTGAAGAATTACAGCGATGGCTATAGTTGGAGTTAATCGGCAGAACATATGCACTATTGATGTGCAATTGTTTATTAGTTGAAGCAAGTTCTTTCACAAATTCGATAGCTAGCCACGAACACAATTCATTGAGGAAGTGGCATGTTATGCTGTTATAAATATTATGTGTGGTCTTTTTGAGACAATTGTCTCTATGTGGCTAGGGGTGATGATTGAAGTGGATCTCAGATGCGCGGGAAGAAAGGATGACGTGGTCTCGACGAGAGGAGCAATAAATCCTGTGGTAAAGGATGAGTCGTTACAACAGAGATTATTAGGTTGCACGACGAGTTACTGGGGCGAGTTTTTAGTAGGTAATTCCTGGTTGCGATGGTGGCTCTCGCCCATGATGGGAGTAAGTTAATTTCGACATCTTATTGAGTGGACTTGGTTGGTCTTTGGAGAAGAGCCAAAGTACTCATATTTAGGCAATCGTGGAAGTGATTAATACAGTGTCTACTGAAAGGCAACAGATTCAGAAATGTATGTGGGGGGATATGGGACTGATTTCCATGGAATGTGGGAAAGAAGGTATCACCAAAAAAGTGCCATCTCTGTTAAGAAAAGGTTCTTCAACATGGTTTTGTTGTAATTGCAACGAATTCATGAAGTCCAAAATAATATTAAAATTCGGAGAGGAAGTTTGTAGAGAGATTAAGAAGAAACTAGGGATTAATGGTAATACTATAGATGTATACTGCTAATCTAAACGATAATGTTATTGTTTTTTTCTGTTCAACTATTTGAAGATAATTGCTCTTGTTCAGGACGACTGAACTTATGGCGAGAGATCTCTTACTGAGTTGGCATTTTTTTACTTCATAGGGGTATGTGGTGTTTTGGCTAAGATATTTCGGATGGCTTTGTATTTTAAGCATAATCTTATTAGCTTAGTGTTATTTCTTTTCTTGTGTTTTAGGAACATCTCTTTCCAGGAAATATCTAAGTAATGGTGGGAATTTGCACGGTGCCCCTCCCGGATTAGGGACAGAGACAATCAGGCCTTAGCGAGTTTGGCGAACTTATTGGGAGGGTGTGGGACAAAGTGTCTTGGCAGGTAAGGATCTGAGGATCTTTCAGCTAACTTATTTTCATTGTTGGTTAGTTGAAAACAAGTACTTCGGGGTAGGGTTGTTGATAAAATTTTGGACGGGAGATTGGATCTAAGGCTGATTTTGTACTATTTGATAGTTTGGTAGCATAGGCAGTGGCAGGTGGGCAGGTTACAGTAACTGCTGAGTTTCCGTTAAGATTTTGGGGAGAATGAGTTTTCTAACTGAGAGAGTCTAGATGTCAGTGAATAAACACGTCGTAGGCAGGAGGGCAGCTGCAAATTGTAGCATAGATTTGCCTCATTCCTTGTAACATGATCACAATTTGGTTTTTGAAGCTGATTGTATGACGCCCCCCCCCCTACCATGTTCAATTTTTGAATAAGTGCATGACTCCAAAACTTCCTGTTCAAACAGGTAAGAAAAGCATTTAAAGAAGAAGCACTGTGGGTACTCCACAATATTTGAAATGTGGTGTGTTTTCACAGGGAATGTGAAATATTTCTCAGCAGACTGTGAGGTGAAGCTGAAGACGCAATGTGAGAGAGAAGCGACCGGACTAGCCAAGGGCTGTGGACGCGGAAAAGGGGGACAACCTACGTAATGTATTTAAAGGGACTGATGGGGGGAATTAAAAAAAGGAGATATATAAAAATTGTGGAGGAGGAGTAGGATTGAAAGATAAAAATTATTCGAAAAATGTGGGGACAAAAAGAAGATTAAAGAATTCGCACGTGGCAATGCTTGCCATTTATCGCTAAAAGGGTCGAATGGAAGCGGAAATCACACTCAGGCATAATGCTTCTTGTCACTATGCGGCATGTTCCAGGTTATTCAACTCAAAAGCATAACACCGCAACAAGATCATACCTCACGACTTGCGGGGATAATATATACTAAACACATATAATATTATATATATATATAATTACTATATATTATTATATATGTCAATATATCATATATATAATACTACTCTATTATACTATATATATACTATACTATAATATATATATATAACTACTAAATATCAATATTAATATAATATATATACTAAATATACTCTCCACTCATATCACTCATTTATAATATATATTATTAATAATTTATACCCTTATATATTATATAATAATTTATACTACTACTATATATATATATATAATTACTATATTATATAATATAATATATATTATATTATGATCGTGTAAATTTTATACGGTCAAAGTTAAGAGGAGCGGGAATTTTCCAAATGATAGAAAATTAAAAGGGTAAAATTTATCGAACTAAAAACTATCAGAAAATAGAGCTTCACGAAAACATAAAAGATATATTATATATTATATATATAATTCTTAACAATATTTATATAAATATATATATATATACAATAATATATATATGATATAATATATTATATCTCTCTCTCTAATTATATCTAGTATTATATATGATATATATATAATATATATTATAACTATTTATATATATTAACTATATATATATCTCTACCATATATATATATAATACTTACTCTATATATAATATATAGTATATATAATTATATATTCTATATCTATATATACTCAGAAGTTCGAGAATAAAACTTTTTTACACTTATAATATATATAATATATTATATTGTTCATACAATATTGTTTTTACAATATTAGAAGTAATCAATATCAAGTACTGCTGGTTATTAATATTATATAGCTTCATAAATTTGTGAAACAAGAAGAAAATTATCATTCTATATCATTGTCTATAAATTAAGATATATCACCTTAAAATGATTCAAGTAGCCTACGACTAGCGTTTTCTTCTACGATAATTGACATAGGTTACGAAAATCGGCATATGAAGGTGTGGTGCACTATCTTTTTTATTCCCAAATTTCAACTGTTCCCATAAACTCCTCTCGATCGTTTGAGTATGAGCATGCGTGGGGGGTGGACAAATTTTTTAGAATGGTTCACCGTTTGATGAATAAAATTAAACCATTCAATGTTGTTCAATTTTTGGTAAGATTTGAAACAATCACTTATGATCGTCGTACCAGGTTTAATTTTGGCTTTAATACAATCTAAAAGCATTTCTTCACTTCGATTAGGAACATCATAATGAA
>JABUQX010104214.1:0-12500 GCA_015478945.1 Trachelipus rathkii
AACTCTATGTACCCCCCGCTTTCAGGCCTCGACAACCACACTTAGCCGGCGGGGGGGAAGAGAGAGCCCAATTGCGTTTACGACGCGAAGGAGATTTAGTATACCTTTGCCTGGGGGGAAGCCAACAACCCAGGCAAAGCCAGTCCTATCTCTCCTCCGCGTCCGTATTAACCACTGCGCTCGGACACAATGATCGTCAACAAGAGACAGTTCACCGGTGTATCAAAGACACCGCCGATGTCGTGCCCGCTTGCTTGGACCATTTTCTCGCGTGCTTATAATTGTTCAGGGCGGATTAAAGGTACATTCAATCTTGAGAGGGCGGTCCCCCGGGGGTGACTCGGTGCCAGCACGGCGGTCATGGAAGGCACTTGGTATCGTCTTATTAAGGTTTCAGCCTTTGAACGATCCAGGACACTTCATACCCGTGGACGCACTCGCCACATGTCGTCTTAATAGATGTAACCCCGTCGCCACAGGCAAGATCTTTCCCCCATCCTGAGCTGCGTTGCCGTATCAGGAAATGAAATCGCTGGTTTGACCGACGAGATTGGCGATGAAGATGGTGATACCTACGCGAGAGGCCAATCACCTTCAATTCACCGACTCAATCCGCCGCCCAACGACCAAACCTCGGCTGTGCTGGTAGAGTCTTTTCCATTACACTCTGCGGTCGTTACCGGGATACCCATCCTGCCACGCGGAAGTCATGTTCGGGCTCCTCACCCTCTCCATACTCCAACTAGTGCAGTGACAGGGCTTGTGAACTGGCCCCGATGGTTATACCTATCATTTTGCTATCACCGCTCGTTTAATGTCGTTCGGGCAGGGATCGTTCAGTCTGTCTGGACCGGATGTGGCCGAATCGACAGGAAGACGCAGAAAGAAAAATCCTCGCCTTCTTAGGGTTCCAGCCAGCCTCTTCCAGCGAGCATATTCGAACTGCGCCTCTATAGCCAATGTGCAATAGCAGTAGCAGCTACGACCGAAAGCAGTCGCACACCGACTTTTACTAACGGAAGAGATCTGCTGCTACTAACTACTACAAGTGAGCGGTGACATTGCCCGAAGGGATACCTCATGGAGGCGATAGGTCATCTCAACCCTTCATATTATATTTCGAAAGGCATCATCACAGAAGTCGGTAGAGAAGATACTGCGATAGCAGCTTCGCAACAGCAAAAGCAGCAGACCCAGCTCCATTTCCAAAACCAGCAGCAGCAGCAGCATCTTTACTGCGGTTCGGTAGAGGGAGTGAAAGACTACTTACTCCGCGTGCGCTAAAGCGTTTATCGGCTATACCTAGGACTACGTTTTCTGTGATGCGCTCTCTGCGTTCGATGGATGTACCCTCTTGGCAGCAACTAAAGAAGAGAGAAAGAGCTTTTTTCAGCAGAAGCGGACCCCCAGTTCCATATCCAAACACGAGCAGAGTTATTGCCAGTTCGGTAGAGGGAGTGAAAGAGACCGCTTTTTACTCCGTTCGAACTGCTAAAGAAAGCTGCTGACACCCTTCCCGTAGTAAACTGCCTCGAGTATCACCCCTACTACCACCACCTTCCACTCTCTACTACCCAGAGAGGAGGAGGAGCAGCAGCAGCAGGGGGGCCGCGCCATCCTTTCCACGCGACCACGAGGTTCATTGACATCATTCGCCGGGACGAACGGTCTATCCTCTTGCGCGGAGGGCCAATTTTCAAGTCAGGGGAAAGGTTTTTCTCAAATGCATCGTTACTCGTAAAATGTTTCTAGGCGGCCGAGCAATCCGCCCTAATGAGATAACCTTCCCCCGACCAGAAAACAAACCACAGACTCAACAATTCGAGAAAAAGCTCTATTTTTCCGTAAAAAGGCGGAAAAATCCGCCTTTTTTGGCCTCTAACCGCGGAACGACGACTGCTGAGCTTCGACACCTCTCCGTGAATTTTTCTCTCGATTTCAGTTTTTCGACTAAGGTCACGGAAAACTGCTAGAGGGGTAAGCAGAGTTCCACTTCCTCGCGATCCACCGTCGTCGTGAGTCTATATGCCAGGAGAGGGTGACGAGACAACAGACAGTCACGCACCAAGCTAGAAGCCCAAACCCGGACACCACGCGCTGGGAGAGAGAAGGGAACCCAACCTCGCTCTCTCCCCGTTCTTGACTGGACTTGGAAGTACCCTCTTGGCAGCAACTAAAGAAGAGGGAGAGACAGCAAAGCTTTTCAGCAGAAGCGGACCCCCAGTTCCATATCCAAACACGAGCAGAGTTATTGCCAGTTCGGTAGAGGGGAGTGGAAGACCGCTTTTTTGTCTCCGTTCGAACTGCTGAAGAGCGCTGCTGACTGACACCCTTCCCGTAGTAAACTGCCTCGAGTATAACCCCTACTACCACTCGCTACTACCCAGAGAGAAGGAGCAGGGGGGCCGCGCCATCCTTTCCACGCGACCACGAGGTTCATTGACATCATTCGCCGGGACGAACGGTCTATCCTCTTGCGCGGAGGGCCAATTTTCAAGTCAGGGGAAAGGTTTTTCTCAAATGCATCGTTACTCGTAAAATGTTTCTAGGCGGCCGAGCAATCCGCCCTAATGAGATAACCTTCCCCCGACCAGAAAACGAACCACAGACTCAACAATTCGAGAAAAAGCTCTATTTTTCCGTAAAAAGGCGGAAAAATCCGCCTTTTTTGGCCTCTAACCGCGGAACGACGACTGCTGAGCTTCGACACCTCTCCGTGAATTTTTCTCTCGATTTCAGGTTTTCGACTAAGGTCACGGAAAACTGCTAGAGGGGTAAGCAGAATTCCACTTCCTCGCGATCCACCGTCGTCGTGAGTCTATATGCCAGGAGAGGGTGACGAGACAACAGACAGTCACGCACCAAGCTAGAAGCCCAAACCCGGACACCACGCGCTGGGAGAGAGAAGGGAACCCAACCTCGCTCTCTCCCCGTTCTTGACTGGACTTGGAAGTACCCTCTTGGCAGCAACTAAAGAAGAGGGAGAGACAGCAAAGCTTTTCAGCAGAAGCGGACCCCCAGTTCCATATCCAAACACGAGCAGAGTTATTGCCAGTTCGGTAGAGGGGAGTGGAAGACCGCTTTTTTGTCTCCGTTCGAACTGCTGAAGAGCGCTGCTGACTGACACCCTTCCCGTAGTAAACTGCCTCGAGTATAACCCCTACTACCACTCGCTACTACCCAGAGAGGAGGAGGAGGAGCAGGGGGGCCGCGCCATCCTTTCCACGCGACCACGAGGTTCATTGACATCATTCGCCGGGACGAACGGTCTATCCTCTTGCGCGGAGGGCCAATTTTCAAGTCGGGGGAAAGGTTTTTCTCAAATGCATCGTTACTCGTAAATGTTTCTAGGCGGCCGAGCAATCCGCCCTAATGAGATAACCTTCCCCCGACTAGAAAACAAACCACAGACTCAACAACTCGAGAAAAAGCTCTATTTTTCCGTAAAAAGGCGGAAAATCCGCCTTTTTTCGACCTCGAAGCAGGGAAAGCTCGAGCGCCACGGCTGCACCCTCTCCGGGACTCGACCCTTCGATTTGAGTTTTTCACTTTTGGTCCCGGAAGACCGCCACCTCGTTCTGGCAGTCTCTCCGTACCTCCGGCTTAGGACTCTTGTCGAGAGAGCTTTATCCCAGTGAGCGGGCAAAGGTAGGACATAATGCCTTCTCGCTCTCCTACTTTACGTAGGAGAGCTGCGACAACTGTGAGAAGACACTCGTGTCCCGCCCCAGCAGCCTGGCGGTCTCATCGAGCTTTGCCCAGCTGACACAGGCAGACGCGGTGGAGGTCCTCCCATCCCGCCTCAGTCCCCACGCTCTAGGCCCTGCGTACCACTCCTGAACGCAGAGAGAGACGTGACATTGACATTAACACGGGATGCTCGGAACCTCCGAGTGGTGACACCCGGGAGAAACTCATCTCCCGGATGCCTCACCATCATCTTCCCCGTTCCACCTCTCCGCATGCATCTATCTCGCGGAGAGTGGGAGGCAGGAGCGATGATGGGGCGTCTGCCTGCGAGTACGAAGCGTCATTGGCACCTTCCTTACCAGGGAAGACCTCTTCTTCTTCTCGCGAGGATGGCCAATCTTCAAGTCGGGGTAAAGGTTTGTCTCGGACTCGGCTCGCCTCGTAGATGTTTCTAGACGGCCCAGGCGCCGCCCTCCCGAGATAACCTCCACCCCGCCAGAAAGATCGTCCAAGAGCTCAACGGGTCGAGAAAAGGCTCTACTTTTCCGTAAAAAGGCGGAAAATCCGCCTTTTTTCGACCTCGAAGCAGGGAAAGCTCGAGCGCCACGGCTGCACCCTCTCCGGGACTCGACCCCTCGATTTGAGTTTTTCACTTTTGGTCCCGGAAGACCGCCACCTCGTTCTGGCAGTCTCTCCGTACCTCCGGCTTAATACTCTAGTCGAGAGAGCTTTATCCCAGTGAGAGGGCAAAGGGAGGACATAATAATGCCTTCTCGCTCTCCTACTTTACGTAGGAGAGCTGCGACAACTGTGAGAAGACACTCGTGTCCCGCCCCAGCAGCCAGGCGGTCTCATCGAGCTTTGCCCTGCTGACACAGGCAGACGCGGTGAAGTTCCTCCCATCCCGCCTCAGTCCCCACGCTCTAGGCCCTGCGTACCACTCCTGAACGCAGAGAGAGACGTGACATTGACATTAACACGGGATGCTCGGAACCTCCGAGTGGTGACACCCGGGAGAAACTCATCTCCCGGATGCCTCACCATCATCTTCCCCGTTCCACCTCTCCGCATGCATCTATCTCGCGGAGAGTGGGAAGCAGGAGCGATGATGGGGCTTCTGCCTGCGAGTACGAAGCGTCATTGGCACCTTCCTTACCAGGGAAGACCTCTTCTTCTTCTCGCGAGGATGGCCAATCTTCAAGTCGGGGTAAAGGTTTGTCTCGGACTCGGCTTGCCTCGTAGATGTTTCTAGACGGCCCAGGCGCCGCCTTCCCGAGATAACCTCCACCCCGCCAGGAAGATCGTTCAAGAGCTCAACGGGTCGAGAAAAGGCTCTACTTTTCCGTAAAAAGGCGGAAAATCCGCCTTTTTTCGACCTCGAAGCAGGGAAAGCTCGAGCGCCACGGCTGCACCCTCTCCGGGACTCGACCCCTCGATTTGAGTTTTTCACTTTTGGTCCCGGAAGACCGCCACCTCGTTCTGGCAGTCTCTCCGTACCTCCGGCTTAATACTCTAGTCGAGAGAGCTTTATCCCAGTGAGAGGGCAAAGGGAGGACATAATAATGCCTTCTCGCTCTCCTACTTTACGTAGGAGAGCTGCGACAACTGTGAGAAGACACTCGTGTCCCGCCCCAGCAGCCAGGCGGTCTCATCGAGCTTTGCCCTGCTGACACAGGCAGACGCGGTGAAGATCCTCCCATCCCGCCTCAGTCCCCACGCTCTAGGCCCTGCGTACCACTCCTGAACGCAGAGAGAGACGTGACATTGACATTAACACGGGATGCTCGGAACCTCCGAGTGGTGACACCCGGGAGAAACTCATCTCCCGGATGCCTCACCATCATCTTCCCCGTTCCACCTCTCCGCATGCATCTATCTCGCGAAGAGTGGGAAGCAGGAGCGATGATGGGGCTTCTGCCTGCGAGTACGAAGCGTCATTGGCACCTTCCTTACCAGGGAAGACCTCTTCTTCTTCTCGCGAGGATGGCCAATCTTCAAGTCGGGGTAAAGGTTTGTCTCGGACTCGGCTCGCCTCGTAGATGTTTCTAGACGGCCCAGGCGCCGCCTTCCCGAGATAACCTCCACCCCGCCAGAAAGATCGTCCAAGAGCTCAACGGGTCGAAAAAAGGCTCTACTTTTCCGTAAAAAGGCGGAAAATCCGCCTTTTTTCGACCTCGAAGCAGGGAAAGCTCGACCGCCACGGCTGCACCCTCTCCGGGACTCGACCCCTCGATTTGAGTTTTTCACTTTTGGTCCCGGAAGACCACCACCTCGTTCTGGCAGTCTCTCCGTACCTCCGGCTTAGGACTCTAGTCGAGAGAGCTTTATCCCAGTGAGAGGGCAAGGGGAGGACATAATGCCTTCTCGCTCTCCTACTTTACGTAGGAGAGCTGCGACAACTGTGAGAAGACACTCGTGTCCCGCCCCAGCAGCCAGGCGGTCTCATCGAGCTTTGCCCTGCTGACACAGGCAGACGCGGTGGAGGTCCTCCCATCCCGCCTCAGTCCCCACGCTCTAGGCCCTGCGTACCACTCCTTTACGCAGAGAGAGACGTGACATTGACATTAACACGGGATGCTCGGAACCTCCGAGTGGTGACACCCGGGAGAAACTCATCTCCCGGATGCCTCATCATCATCTTCCCCGTTCCACCTCTCAGCATGCATCTATCTCGCGGAGAGTGGGAAGCAGGAGCGATGATGGGGCTTCTGCCTGCGAGTACGAAGCGTCATTGGCACCTTCCTTACCAGGGAAGACCTCTTCTTCTTCTCGCGAGGATGGCCAATCTTCAAGTCGGGGTAAAGGTTTGTCTCGGACTCGGCTCGCCTCGTAGATGTTTCTAGACGGCCCAGGCGCCGCCTTCCCGAGATAACCTCCACCCCGCCAGAAAGATCGTCCAAGAGCTCAACGGGTCGAGAAAAGGCTCTACTTTTCCGTAAAAAGGCGGAAAATCCGCCTTTTTTCGACCTCGAAGCAGGGAAAGCTCGACCGCCACGGCTGCACCCTCTCCGGGACTCGACCCTTCGATTTGAGTTTTTCACTTTTGGTCCCGGAAGACCGCCACCTCGTTCTGGCAGTCTCTCCGTACCTCCGGCTTAGGACTCTAGTCGAGAGAGCTTTATCCCAGTGAGAGGGCAAAGGTAGGACATAATGCCTTCTCGCTCTCCTACTTTACGTAGGAGAGCTGCGACAACTGTGAGAAGACACTCGTGTCCCGCCCCTGCCTGGCGGTCTCATCGAGCTTTGCCCAGCTGACACAGGCAGACGCGGTGGAGGTCCTCCCATCCCGCCTCAGTCCCCACGCTCTAGGCCCTGCGTACCACTCCTGAACGCAGAGAGAGACGTGACATTGACATTAACACGGGATGCTCGGAACCTCCGAGTGGTGACACCCGGGAGAAACTCATCTCCCGGTTGCCTCAACATCGTCTTCCCTGTTCCACCCCTCCTCGTGCTACTACTATCGGGGAGAGTGAGGAACGACGGGTTCCGATGATTGGTGTCTGCCTGAGAGAAGCGTCATTGGCACCTTCCTCCAGGGAGGAAGTCCTCTACTTCTCGAGAGGATGGCCAATCTTCAAGTCGGGGTAAAGGTTTGTCTCGGACTGTGCTCTCCTCGTAGCCGCTACAAGGCGGCCCAGGAGCTGCCACTCCGAGATAACCCCTCACCCGCCTAAAAGATCGTCCAAGACCTTGGCAGGTCGAGCAAAAGCTCTACTTTTCCGTGAAAAGGCGGAAAATTCCGCCTTTTTCGACCAAAATCACGGAAAAGTTCGATCACCCGGCTGCACCCTCTCCGGGACTTGACACCTCGATTTTGAGTTTTTCACCTTTGGTCACGGAAGACCGCCTCGTTCCTGCAGTCTCTCCGTACCTCCGGCTTCCCACTCGTCGAGAGAGCAATATCACCGTGAGAGGGCCACGGGACATAATAATGCCTGTGAACTGCCTGGTTAGTCCCTGGAAGGATGTCACCAACAGCTCACAAGACACTACTCGTCCCGCCCCAGCCGGGCGTTCTCATCGAGCTTTGCCCTCCTGACACAGGCAGACGCGGTGGAGGTCCTCCCATCCCGCCTCAGTCCCCACGCTCTAGGCCCTGCGTACCACTCCTGACCGCAGAGAGAGACGTGACATTGACATTAACACGGGATGCTCGGAACCTCCGAGTGGTGACACCCGGGAGAAACTCATCTCCCGGTTGCCTCAACATCGTCTTCCCTGTTCCACCCCTCCTCGTGCTACTACTATCGGGGAGAGTGAGGAACGACGGGTTCCGATGATTGGTGTCTGCCTGAGAGAAGCGTCATTGGCACCTTCCTCCAGGGAGGAAGTCCTCTACTTCTCGAGAGGATGGCCAATCTTCAAGTCGGGGTAAAGGTTTGTCTCGGACTGTGCTCTCCTCGTAGCCGCTACAAGGCGGCCCAGGAGCTGCCACTCCGAGATAACCCCTCACCCGCCTAAAAGATCGTCCAAGACCTTGGCAGGTCGAGCAAAAGCTCTACTTTTCCGTGAAAAGGCGGAAAATTCCGCCTTTTTCGACCAAAATCACGGAAAAGTTCGATCACCCGGCTGCACCCTCTCCGGGACTTGACACCTCGATTTTGAGTTTTTCACCTTTGGTCACGGAAGACCGCCTCGTTCCTGCAGTCTCTCCGTACCTCCGGCTTCCCACTCGTCGAGAGAGCAATATCACCGTGAGAGGGCCACGGGACATAATAATGCCTGTGAACTGCCTGGTTAGTCCCTGGAAGGATGTCACCAACAGCTCACAAGACACTACTCGTCCCGCCCCAGCCGGGCGTTCTCATCGAGCTTTGCCCTCCTGACACAGGCAGACGCGGTGGAGGTCCTCCCATCCCGCCTCAGTCCCCACGCTCTAGGCCCTGCGTACCACTCCTGACCGCAGAGAGAGACGTGACATTGACATTAACACGGGATGCTCGGAACCTCCGAGTGGTGACACCCGGGAGAAACTCATCTCCCGGTTGCCTCAACATCGTCTTCCCTGTTCCACCCCTCCTCGTGCTACTACTATCGGGGAGAGTGAGGAACGACGGGTTCCGATGATTGGTGTCTGCCTGAGAGAAGCGTCATTGGCACCTTCCTCCAGGGAGGAAGTCCTCTACTTCTCGAGAGGATGGCCAATCTTCAAGTCGGGGTAAAGGTTTGTCTCGGACTGTGCTCTCCTCGTAGCCGCTACAAGGCGGCCCAGGAGCTGCCACTCCGAGATAACCCCTCACCCGCCTAAAAGATCGTCCAAGACCTTGGCAGGTCGAGCAAAAGCTCTACTTTTCCGTGAAAAGGCGGAAAATTCCGCCTTTTTCGACCAAAATCACGGAAAAGTTCGATCACCCGGCTGCACCCTCTCCGGGACTTGACACCTCGATTTTGAGTTTTTCACCTTTGGTCACGGAAGACCGCCTCGTTCCTGCAGTCTCTCCGTACCTCCGGCTTCCCACTCGTCGAGAGAGCAATATCACCGTGAGAGGGCCACGGGACATAATAATGCCTGTGAACTGCCTGGTTAGTCCCTGGAAGGATGTCACCAACAGCTCACAAGACACTACTCGTCCCGCCCCAGCCGGGCGTTCTCATCGAGCTTTGCCCTCCTGACACAGGCAGACGCGGTGGAGGTCCTCCCATCCCGCCTCAGTCCCCACGCTCTAGGCCCTGCGTACCACTCCTGAACGCAGAGAGAGACGTGACATTGACATTAACACGGGATGCTCGGAACCTCCGAGTGGTGACACCCGGGAGAAACTCATCTCCCGGCTGCCTCACCATCATCTTCCCTGTTCCACCTCTCCGAATGCCTCTATGTCTCGGAGAGTTGGGAGCAGGGGCGATGATGGGTGTCGTCTGCCTGCCTGACTGAGAGCTTGGTAGCTAGCTCTCAGCTGGTGGGGAGATCCTACCGTATCCAGCCTTAGTCCCCACGGTCTAGGCCCTGTATACCACTCCTGAATACAGAGAGACGCGTGACATTGACATTGGTGCTGGATACTCGGACCTCTCCGAGAGTGGTGGCTGTCGGCAGTGATTACTACTGCCAGGCAGCCTCAGATGCCTCTTCCTACTCTCCCTAGCTACCGGAGAGGTCGGAAGGAGAAAGTCATCGACACGCCTCCCTGGTTCGGCCGAACCAGGTATGTCTCTTTTCTCACTCGGCACCCCCTATATCAAGTTGGGGCAGAAATTCGTCATAATAATGTGGCAAACACTCGTACTTTTTTTTGTCGAATTTGATAGAAAATAACATCTAAAGGCTTGAAAAGCGCTTTAAATAAAATTAATTTTATAGAAAAAAAATTTTTCCGCGGCCCAGCTACCCCTCTCTATACATAATGCTTCCTCGCCCCGTATACCACCCCACCCGTCAGCAAAATTTAGTCAAAAAAATTTTGGGTGGTGCAGTGGCTTAACTTGAAATTTTTGGCATCCTTTCAAACTTCGGGAGAGTACGTTTCAGACCGAGACGAGCCTACTGGTAGTCTCTCCTGGAGATTTTTTTTCGAAAAACCAACTTTTTTTTTTTGGTGCAGCGGCTTAACGAAAAATCGAAAAAATTCTAAGTCCCCCGACCAAAATTTCGACCAAACCAGACTTCGGGAGAGCACGTTTCAGACCCAGACGAGTACGTGGGTAAGCTCGTTGCGAGACATTTTTAAAATTCCCTATATAAAATTTTCCGAAATTCTGTGGTGCAGTGGCTTATTGAAAAATCGAAAAAATTCTAAGTCCCCCGACCAAAATTTCGACCAAACCAGACTTCGGGAGAGCACGTTTCAGACCCGGACGAGTACGTGGACAGTCTCGTTCCGAGACACTTTGCTAATCCCCAGCCATTTTTTCGGACCAAAATTTTTTCTAAGTCCCCACTCGGGCAGACTCGAGAAAATTCTAAGTTCCCGACCAAAATTTCGACCAAACCAGACTTCGGGAGAGCGCGTTTCAGACCCAGACGAGTACGTGGGTACGGTCGTTGCGAGACATTTTTTAAATTCCCTATATAAAATTTTCCGAAATTCTCTGGTGCAGAGGCTTATCGAAAAATCCAAAAATTTTCAAAGTCCCCAGACCAAAATTTCGACCAAACCAGACTTCGGGAGAGCACGTTTCACACCCAGACGAGTACGTGGACACTCTCGTTCAGAGTCACTTTCCTAATCGCCAGCCATTTTTCGGGACCGACCGACCAAAATTTTTCAAAGTCCAGCACTCAACTCGGAGGGAAAATTTCTGACTCTGGGCGGCCCTATGATCGCCCTTGTCGAGCGCGGCCGAGAAATACCCTTCCCAAATCCAGGTTTTCACGGGAAATCTCGCGCAGCGAAACTTCCTTTCCTTCCCGCCGGGACTCAGGGTCGGAAGAGGAGATTTCTCAGGCAACAACGCGCGAGATTTTCCAAAGTCGGATTTTGGACTGAGGGGGGATATTTCTTACCGTGGGCGGCCATATGATCGCCCTTGTCGAGCGCGGCCGAGAAATACCTTCCCAAATCCAGCTTTTCACGGGAAATCTCGCGCAGCGGAAAACTCCTCTCCTTCCCAGGCCCCCCGCCGGGACTTAGAGTCCAAAGAGGAGCTTTCTCGGGCAACAACGCGCGAGATTTTCCAAAGTCGGATTTTGGACTGAGGGGGGATATTTCTTACCGTGGGCGGCCATATGATCGCCCTTGTCGAGCGCGGCCGAGAAATACCCTTCCCAAATCCAGGTTTTCACGGAAAATCTCGCGCAGCGAAACTTCCTTTCCTACCCGCCGGGACTCAGGGTCGGAAGAGGAGATTTCTCAGGCAACAACGCGCGAGATTTTTCCAAAGTCGGATTTTGGACTGAGGGGGGATATCTCTTACCGTGGGCGGCCATATGATCGCCCTTGTCGAGCGCGGCCGAGAAATACCTTCCCAAATCCAGCTTTTCACGGGAAATCTCGCGCAGCGGAAAACTCCTCTCCTTCCCAGGCCCCCCGCCGGGACTTAGAGTCCAAAGAGGAGCTTTCTCGGGCAACAACGCGCGAGATTTTCCAAAGTCGGATTTTGGACTGAGGGGGGATATCTCTTACCGTGGGCGGCCATATGATCGCCCCTTGTCGAGCGCGGCCGAGAAATACCCTTCCCAAATCCAGGTTTTCACGGAAAATCTCGCGCAGCGAAACCTCCTTTCCTTCCCGCCGGGACTCAGGGTCGAAAGAGGAGCTTTCTCAGGCAACAACGCGCGAGATTTTTCCAAAGTCGGATTTTGGACCGAGAGGGATATCTCTTACCGTGGGCGGCCATATGATCGCCCTTGTCGAGCGCGGCCGAGAAATGCCTTCCCGAATCCAGGTTTTCACGGAAAATCTCGCGCAGCGAAACCTCCTTTCCTTCCCGCCGGGACTCAGGGTCGAAAGAGGAGATTTCTCATGCAACATTGCGGGAGATTTTCCAAAGTCGGATTCGAAATCGTATTTTCCGCTAAGTCACCCTGAGCTATGCGTTTCTCAGGGAATCAACAGCACGCTGGACTTAGCGAAATTTTTCAATTTCGAATCCAAAACCCGGACCGTGGGGGCAAACTTCTTGCCGTGGGCGGCTCTATGATCGCCCTTGTCGAGCGCGGCCGAGAAATGCCCTCCCCAATCCGGCTCTTCACGGGAAATCTCGCGCAGCGAAACCTCCTTTCCTTCCCGCCGGGACTCAGGGTCGGAAGAGGAGATTTCTCAGGCAACAACGCGCGAGATTTTCCAAAGTCGGATTTTGGACTGAGGGGGGGATATCTCTTACCCTGGGCGGCCATATGATCGCCCTTGTCGAGCGCGGCCGAGAAA
>JABUQX010104214.1:17500-24552 GCA_015478945.1 Trachelipus rathkii
CTCATTTAGACCCATCTCACTACTATCTACAATAAACTTTTAACCTTAAAATCTTTTAACAAATACACCAACCAACTAAATCCTCAATAAAATTTCCTTTAATAAGATATATACATCGACAAATCAAACTGTTATAATACCTTCTCTTAAGAGGCACTCAAACTTTTCGGAGATAACGCAGAAAAACATGTGCATTACCAGGCGCAAGCAACGTTACTAGCCTGTCCGCTTTGACTCCTTGCTTAAGGTGACAGTTTACGGGCAACACTTTCCAAATTAGTCTTCCACTCAAACGTTCAGGATCCAACCCTAATGACATTTCCTGGATACTTTCATTCTCCATTGGCAAAAACAGGGTTTGTAAAGAAAATGTACTTTTTATAGTAACCCAATAATCGTGATTGCTAATTAAAGGATAATGAACTGTTCACTTTCATGCTCACTATTCACCCACACTGGTTCCTAGAGTTATTTAATATGGAAAAATAATCAAACATTACCCATTTTGATGATAACATTAGCCAAAGCTAATTATGATAAATATAAAAAATCATTTTCGTATAAACAAACATTTATCTTTTCCAGCATTACACTTAAACATATACACAAGATACTTTAAAAACTTAAATTAACTTAAATTAAATATATATATATATATATATATATATAGAGTACTGGGAGTATAATAATATATATATATGGTATTATATATATATATAATGGGTATAACTTATATATATATATATATATATATATATATTATATATATATATATATATATATAAGAGTGAGTAGGACCTAAGAATTATAAATTATCTTACCCCTGAAAACAGAGGTCAAGGTATAAGATATTTACCGTCGTGAGTATATATACCTGATTTAAATAGTTAATAAGATACTATATTAACTATAATATTATAACTATATTATATAATATATATATATAGTATAAATATATATATATACTCCAATTATGACATCTATATAGGTAGGTAATATATATAAGTAATTTTATATGTGAATGAATCTGAGAATACTGTATATTGTAGATTGTATATTTTGTGTAGTATATATATTAATGATATATAGTGTTGGTTAAGAAATTTTTTATGATGAATTAATATATATATATGTATATATTTAAAGAGGTTTAAGCGAATATAGGGCGAGGTTAGAGGGTTGAGACGTAGGTATATAGTATATATAGCCAGGTAGATACTCAGATAGCTAAATTAACTAATGATTTTATGATAAGAATCAAACATAGGAGAAAATAACTCTATATATATATATTATATATTAAATACTGATTATACATAGTATATATATAATATATATATATATATATATACTATATAATATATTATATATTATAATAGTGTAGTAATATATATATATAGCTATTATATAATATATATATATATATTAAGTATATTATATATACATTATATATTATATATAATATTACGTATACTTATTATACCTATTATGAGTATACGTTGGTTATAGTATATACCTACTATATAAATAGCTGATAGTACTATATATCACTATTATAAATATACACCAATTATAATATATATTATTATATATATATTTTAAAGTATATATGTAGTATATATATATTTATTACATATATATATATAATATATATAATTAATATATATTTATAATTATATAATAATATATTAGTGAAATTAATTTGAGTTGGGTATAGCAGTAAGTACCATATTATATGAGTAAAGGAGGTAATAGTTCTGTATAGAATATTGTCGGCAAATTTCAGGGTGGATATAATTTAAGAACTAATACGTTTATATATATTTATATTATTATTTATATATTATCATATATTTATAATATATTAATATTTATTTATATATATTTTGATAGAGTATAGTATAACGTTTATCACCCACTACAGGGTAAGTATATGAGTTTAATATATACGTTAGTTGAGTGCAAATTGCAGCAGATGTCTATTTGTGTGTGGTCGGTCCGCCGCTGGGGAATGGCAAGTGTATCGCGTATAATGTTGAATTTTCGATATCCGGACGGAGAAATGACGGATGTTTGATAGTACAGTAGATATAGTAAATTTTATTATATATTATATGTATAATAATAAATATATATCATATAATTATATTAGTAGTTTTATAAAATTTTTGATATATATATATATATTAGCTCTATCATATATATATATTTATAAGAATAAGTGAATATATTAAGAATAAGGTAGAAAAATCCAGTTGACCGTATAATATTAAATTTATTCGAGGTCGTATAGCTCACATATTCTTATTTAATTTATATATATGTGTTCCTCGAAAGAGACACCGCGAAGTGCGAGGATGGGGAACGACTTCAACATAATATTGCAGGTCCACCCGACCAAATTCCCTTATCAATTCTTTTCTCCAACCTCCTAAGACTGCACTTTAAGTTGAATGAAAGAGATTATTACTCAAGTGGAGTTATAATACTTTTTGAACTACTATTTGATAACATTGCAGCAAGTATATTATTTGAGAGGAGACTTTAGATGCAATAAACATTTCTGAATTTCATTCTTTTTTCTGTCCATTTCTCTGATGAGAGATCTGTTTAAGTCTCTTCACTTGATTACATTTTTTAGTCGCGAGAGATGGCTAAAAATACTCTACTGGAATACTAGTTGGACGATGGGGAACAGAGCCAAGTATTTCAGTTTAGCAAATTAAGTTTACTCAAGCATTGGGGAAACCAAGCTTTATGGCATATTGTTGCTTAACTTTTCCAGCCAACTGATAGGGATCATCAATTTATTCGTAGTCGGTTTTTTTGCTTTTGGTGTTAGTAAGGGAGATAATTTCAAATCTATCCTACATCTGTGGGTAATTCAGATTATTGCGTGTGTTTCTTCATCACTGTCTTATGAAGACTGTAGAAATTTTTCCCAGTGAAATCTGTTTTTGCTATATTTAAGGTAGAAGGCCTGGATATGGCTTCTGTAGATCTTCGGTTTTTTTTGCTTTTAAATTCGGGTGGCCCGAATTATATTAACTGTTTCAGCTTGAAGTTTTTTCCAACTGCCA
Organism: Trachelipus rathkii; assembly: GCA_015478945.1. Classification (NCBI taxonomy): domain Eukaryota; kingdom Metazoa; phylum Arthropoda; class Malacostraca; order Isopoda; family Trachelipodidae; genus Trachelipus; species Trachelipus rathkii. The sequence goes on from JABUQX010104214.1 coordinate 20,581, forward strand.
GAGGGAGCAAACAACAAAGTGTGACTGATATTATATACACTTGTTCTAGTAATTGTGTCCTACACAAAACAACTTTGCCTTTATCGGGAACGAGAGAATCGTTAAAGTAAGTTGCGACCCCTATGTCCATGAAAAGGATACATCTTAATTCTTAGTAGAACGACACAAAGCGCATTTTTCCTCAGCTTTCTAGCCCTTTAAAGATCCTCACATAAATTTCGGGATTACGTGTTGTAAACCGTAAAATTAACACATTTTCATTTGAAGATGTTTCAAAATGCTCCTTAGTGTTGAGATTAATGATATTACATATTCCTTTCAATCTGTTTTATGTAGGCGTTTTTTTTTTTGGCTCTAATTTTTCCTTCATATTGTTTTCTTATGCTTTAATTGGCAGTGTGATTATTTGTTATGTTCATTGTTCTCATTCTATTAGTATATTGTTAATGTTACATTGGAATACTGTTACTTTGTTGCCGTTGCTAGAGCGACAAGAGTTTTTTGAGGCAATACATTTATCTTTCTCGATCAAGACACGTGCAAAATTGTACTGCAACCAATTCAGCGAGTTGGAACGTCTGTCTGGATAACAGTGAAGAAAACATGGCGTATGACAAGTCCGTAACTATTTTCTTAGGTGGAATTGTGACACTGGGGAGTTCAACTCATTTTCATTTTCAGATTTTACTTTTAATATTTTTATTTATAAATTCTTTATCAAATCATTCGGCACAAAGATCCGCGCAATACATCCGCAGGGGCAAAAAGCGCGGATGCGGATACTTATTATTGGTTTAGCGGCAATGCTCCGCGAAAGATCGGAATTGCAAGGATGTTGGTGATGTACTAGCCTTGCTATGGCAACTAATATATATATATTAAATGATAGGTTAATAGTAGTAAATATAGGCTTATAAATAGATTAGTATATTAAGTGAGTATCATATCTCCTTACTAAGGTAGTATAATATATATATAATATATCCAGGTATAGACAAAGTATAGTAGTAGAAGCTTAGTACTATACTATATAACTGTATATATATTATAGATACTATAAATGATAATATCTTTAAATAAGTATATATTAAGTATATATAGTATAATCTAATATAAAAAAATATAACCTTAGGTAAATAATAGTACAATTAGTATATATAATCATACCATAGATATAATATATTATATATATACACACTAACATGGTTAATATATATATCTATATATTGATAAGAAATTATGTATAAAATCTTAATTGTGTAGTACATTCACGGAGGTAAAATTTTGGCCTTGATTTACGCCGCACCTGACCTTGGACGCTTTTGTTTATGACCCCGTTGAACTTTTTAGGGCCCGAAATTTTTACGCTCTTTTGCCCTCTTGACTGTTTTTTGACCCCGCGCGACTTTTTAATGGGCGCACATGAATTTATTTTAGCCATGCCCTTGATCCTTTTCTTTACGGGCCTTGACCTTTTAAGAGACCTTGACAATTTTTGGGCAAACCCAAGTTAATTTTGAAGAAAAAGCGTCAAAAAATTATTTTTTTTGGCACAACCCTCTAAGTTTTTTTTGGCTAACCCTGATTTTTGATGAGCACACGCTCTATTTTTTTCTGTGCAAACTCCTTGATATATGCAAGGCCTTCTGAAGAAGGGTGTTCTGCGCCAAAACGGTCCCTGGCGTCGGCACCGTATGTAATTTTAGGCAACGTTACGCCGCATTCCCAGCTAAATCTTTTGTTTTAACGACAACCCTTTGGTCTTCCATGGGTATTCAATTTTGGCCACCCTATCCGTTTTGGCCACCCTTAGTAGGGGCTTAGCCTCCTATTTTTTGGTTTTGTCCTTTACCTTTTTTGTCGCTTAGTCTCATACTTTTCTCCAAAATTGTCTTGAGCTGATAGCATATGGAGTCAATTTTGACCAACATGTGTAATTTTTGTCGCGTTCACCTTCTCTAGGGGACTTGCCCTTTTTGATGGTCGAACCTTAGTTTACCTGACCAATGATATTTTCGGCCTTGACTCTTTGGAGAGTCAAGTACATGGGTCAATTTATTGGCCCGACGCCAATTTTTGCCCACTCCGTGGGTACCAACCCAGAATTTTCACCATATTTTCGTTGCCTCTAACATGAAACGCATGGAAAATATAGAAGATTCCGAGGTCCTAACTTGGAACAACGCTACAACACACACAACACAACAACGAACACACACACACACACATCCACACATCACCACCACACGAGAGCAACACACAACACACACTCCAGCACAAAGACCCTATGGAGGAACACACACACACACCTAAAAATACACTTATAATCATTACCATTCAACATAATTGATCAAACTCTACACTACACCCGATCAGATCTTGACACTTAACCATTTACACTTATAAAACTAACGTACAACAAACCGCACGCAACGACCAATCCTTTGGTCTTCCATGGTCACAATTTTGACAACACACCCCATATACCCTATTTTTCGGCAACTAAATTTTTTCGGTACCGAACCCGTTTGGGTCTTCAGGGTGCAATTTTGAGTAACCCCAAATTTTTTGCAAACCTTTTGTATAATCACTAAGGGTAAAAAGATCATTTTCAGGGCTATTTAAAATTGAGAATTCTCTCTAAAATAGATCTTCATTAATTTCCCAAATAACTTTAAATGCTCCCAAGGTTTTATGACCCAAATACTATATATACATGGCTCACTCTTGGCCCATGGCTCAAACTTTAGTAAATGGGTTTCAATCTTTGATGGTGTCTAATATCTTTGATGATTCGTGCCTCTTTATAGGATTGTTTGTTTCTCAAGAGACTATTGAGTGCACCTCCAGTTTTTGATTGGTTTCAACCCTTTGATGGGCTTCCCAAGCTCAACCCGTAAGGGTTATCCTATGTGATGTATCACGTATTCCTAGTGTTACTTTATGAAAGATATTTTAAGATGAAGTTAAGGCCAGAGAAATGAAGTGCTCAGGTGGAAGTGCCAGTGTGAGTGCCCAAGTGAGTGCCAATGAGTATCAAGTGAGTGCCTATAGATATTGCCAAGTGAGTGCCACATAGTGCAAGTGAGTGCCACATAGTGTGCCAACTGAGTGCAACTTTTTTTCAAGCCTTTTTTCTAGACTCCTCTCTGAGACTAGAAATAAGCCCTAATATGGATTGAATCCTACCCTTGGTAATAAGGTAATAGAGGGAATCGATTGTGTTAATATTTATAACATAATCTTGCTATAATAGTAATGTCATTCAATAAATAGATGATAAAGTTAGTATTTTTTATACACGTTATATATGTAACACTTACTAACTCATTCTCTTAGTATCTACTTGAAGTTCCTGATTCTCTCATATATATACTATTATATTAATATATATATATCGCACTGGACTTTATTAACTTCTATTCACGATCTCTAGAGCTTCAATTTTTGGTTTGCTCTCTTTGATTACTAACCTATTTATTGATATCTTTTCTCTTTGATCGGATATCCCTTTCTTTGTTCTACCCAGCATTTGGGTCTGTCCTAAGCTTGAGGCCGGCTGCAGGTAACAATTACAACGGCGCAAGCAGAATATGATCCCCAGAAAGTACGGCGGGAGAGGCACGACCCACGGGCACTAGAAGAAACGCGACAAACAGCTGACGTCCCGCCGCGTCCCGCGCGCCAGTTGCGGCCCGCAGGCGCCGAATACATCCCCGGCGGTACCCGCCGCCGCGGCGCGCCAACTAGGCCAACCAAATATTTTCTCCGACAAGCAGAAATCAAAGTCACCCCCTTTGCCGGTTGTTTCGCACTGAACCCGCGTCAGGCCCAGGTATAAAATATCTATTAGGGAGAATTGGCATCACAAGCATAAAATGATATAAAAAATATAATAATAAAATCTATATTAAAATACTTAAACACCTTATGAGGCTTTATATATATAATATCTACGAGCCCGCGACAAAT